>PYAF01001632.1:31586-59043 GCA_007407185.1 Glycine tomentella | reverse complement strand
TGATCATGTCTAGTTTTCAAAAGGCAGTTAGAACAAAATAATCGATGTCACTAACCTGGTAATCGATTATTTCTGTGAAACATTATTTTTCCAAAAACTTAAAGCCTTTTTAACTTTTCTAAATGATTTTCTTTGATTAATCCCATTAACCTAATAATCCTATATGTATGAATGATGCATGTTATGCAATATGGATTATTAGATCATACATTTTCTTTTACATGATCAATTTGAACTTTTCATCTTAAAGTTTCCTTTTGCATGTTGAAAGCACAAAACTCTTTACTTTGATCTTCAATGATGCTTGGCTTCATCTGAATCAACATTGTGTTCTTCTCTGCATCCTCTACATGTGTTAGCTGTGACATTTCAAGTTCATACTGAAGAAGCTTACCAAAAAGTGCAGCCATGGACATCTTGGATAGATCTTTTGATTCCTTGATTGCTGTAACTTTTGGTTGCCATGGTCTTGTGAGACACTTCAATATTTTGATGTTCAATTCTTCAGCATCAAAGATCTTCCCAAGACAAAGAAGATGATTGAACAATGTGAGTAAACCTTGTTTGCAGTTGAGAAATGTTTTCTGTGTTGCTCATCTTGAACATTTCATATTCATGAATCAAGGCATGCTTCTTTGATCTTCTCACCTCATCTGTTCCTTCATGAGTTACTTCCAACATCTTCCACATTTCCTTTGCGCTTCTACACCTAACAGTTCTGAAGAATTTGTCAGAAGAAAGAGCAGATGTAATCATGTTTTTAGCTTTAAAATCATACTGCACAACTTTTTTTTCTGCTTTCGTCATCTCATCCCACTCCTTGGGAATTCTTTCATTATCAACAACTTTTGTAGGGATCAAAGGACCCTTCTCAATAGCATTCCAAGCACCTAGGTCGTTTGATTGAATAAAGATTTGCATACAATTTTTCCAATAACTAACCTTCAAACATCAGACGAGTGAGGGAGGCACCCTCTTTGAAGGTTATCTGTGTAGTTTTCATTTTCATGAGAAGATAGTGATCTTGATCAACTTTCAAGAACCAGCTCTTGATACCAATTGAAAACAATATGAATACACACAAATACCAAGAGAGGGGTGAATTGGTATAATCTTGAACTTTTAAAACTTTTACAAAATCAAAGTTGAAGGATCTTTATCACTTTTTAAAATCAATGAAACTTCAATTCAACCAAATCACTCAGTTCAAGGAATCAATGACAAAATCTGCACTTGTTGATTAAGAAAGATATCACAATTGTCAAGAGATCAAGATAACAAGAGATAGAGAAATCAACACAAAAACATATACTAGTTCTCTTCTCAAGAGAAGCTACATCCAGTTCTTCTAATCAAACAAGATTAGAGTTCTATTAAATCAAATTTGTTCTTTTACAAGCTGTTACAAGTGATTATCCTTATCCATCTTGGATAAAGAACCTGAGAACTCTACTCAGTTCTTTACCCCTGGAGAACACTACTCTAGAAAGCTTGAAAGAAAACTATTTTGATCTTAGCCTTACACAAACTTCAAACAAAACAATTTACTAGAAAAGTTTAAGAGAGACACAACCTGTGATCCTTAGTGAATGAATTGAATGAATGAATGTTACCAATCAATTCCAGGTTGCATGAAAGTTGATGAACATAAAATCAACTCTCTTGAAGTTCTTTTCAAGGATCTTGTCTTAACACATCATCATCAATGAAGCATGTAAACTTTTGATCTCAAACAAGAAATGTATCACTCGAAAAATCCATTTCTTGGACCTTTGAAAGCTTAGAAAGTGTTAAGTAATATGTAAACTCAGAATGTAAGTTGTATTTCAAAGCACAGATCCAAAAGCTTTTAAATAGAAAACATATATAACAGAATGTAATCGATTAATATGTTATGTAATCAATTATTTTATGATATGTAATCGATTAATATAACAAGTAATTGATTAAAATGTTCTTGAGACAATCTGGAAAATTTTCATGAAAAATGTAATCGATTAATACGTGATGTAATCGATTAAAATAGATAGTCTCAGTTATGAAATACGCCTTGGTAATCGATTATAGATAAGTGGTAATCGAGTAAGGCAGTCATGCATATTCTTAGATGAACTTATGCAATCAATTACAATAGAGTGGTAATCGATTAAGACAGACATACATGTTTTGCATTTGGTGATATGTAATCGATTACGATTTGCTGGTAATCGATTAAAGTGTTCTTTATGGCTTTTTTAGAGATAAACAAAAGTTGGTAATCGATTATCTCATTGTGTAATCGATTAAAGCAGTGCAAAATGGATTTTTCAAAATCTATGCCATGAAATGTTTCTTTTCAAATGCAAACATGAAAACCTTATGTTCTTTTCTTAAAACATGTATGCATGAATATTTTTATGCTTTATGCTATGCAAGGATCACAAGATAAGCCTCTTAAACTACTTTACAAATTACAAATGTTTTCAATTGAATGGCATGTAAAAAGCTAAAATCTTTAAATGAAAGGGCTTCATCCTTGATCTTCTCTTCAGCTCCCCCTATATCCAACAATCTCTCCCTTTTTGGCTTTGATCATGCCAAATATCAATTGAACATTTGTTGTCTTTTTATGTGCATGAGAGAGATGAATGATAGGAGCTTCAAACTTAACCTGAAATTAACTCAACCTTTTGCCAATATCAAGTGTTAAGTAGCCTTGCACAAGCATAGATAATTTCTTACATTGCTCCCCCTATTTTAGGTAATATTTCAAAAACTTCAGAAAATAGATTCAGAGCAATAAGATTCGATATTTTAGTCAATAAGCACATTTCTTTCTTGTTCATTCATTTTCTTTAATATCAATCATTTATTCAATTTATATTTTCCCCCTAGTTGGCTTATCAACGACAAAAAATTATTGTAAGATTAAGATAAACAAGGAATGAAGAAACATAATTTCATTAATGATTAAAGAGTACACTTAACTGAAAGTAAACTGGAAATAAAATAAAACATTAATTATTGTTCCATGTTAGTTTCATCTCTTGGTTCTTCTTCATCAAAATCTCCATGGTTGTTAATATACTTTTCAATTAACATTGGTGGACACATGGGAATTATTTTTTACTTCTTCGCACTTGAATTTTCATTTTCAGCTACTACCTTTTTCATGGACTTCTCAGTGGCCTTTGAATGGTCATTTTTAGTTTCTATCATTTTCATAGGTTTGTTGTTGCACCCTTAAAGGATCCAAGACAACAACTGGAACTTGTGCAGGAACTTGATTTTCATTTGAACTATTTTTTTTAGTTGGTGCCGATTTGATAGGTTGTTGTTTTGCTCTTGTACCATTGTTTGCAATTGTTGTCCTTTTCACATATTCCTGATTTTCTTTTGAACTATTACTAGATCTTAAACTTTCATTTCCATTTGTTGTTCTCTTTATAGGAAACTTATTTAGCATTGTCACATCATCTTGAGCCACTAATTTTTGCATTGATTCTTAACATTATGACATCTTGATCCATTGTCATTTTCATAGGTTGCCTCTTTGGGTCTTGAATTTATGTAGATCTTTGGCCTTTTATGGAAAAGTCAGCTAACTAGAATTGAGCTTGGGCTGATACCATAAATGCATGCTTATTATGCTTGTTATTGGGCACTTTAATTGCTTTCACATGTGCATTAGTTTCTCCAAGATTCCTAATTATTTTCTCTTGCTTGATTTTCATGAACGGTCTACATAACTCAACACTTGATCTTACTTGAGATACTTCACAATCAGATGTACTACTGCTATGACCCTTTCCTTGAGCTTTCATACTCTTAATTTTTTAGCAAGTGAAAAAAAAATTAAAGTCAGTGTATAAATAGAGACACACGGAAAACAACTAGCAAAATGAAAGACGATGACTAAAATCTCAAATGACATGTTGTAACCTAAAAAAATGCTCGAAAATAGAACACTATACAACATGTGCAACACCATAATTGGTTGCATAATATAACGCAATATAGAATGCATACAACTAGGAAACTAAAATATGATGACCAAAATCTAAAGGAATGACTAAGAGATTCCTTAACCATCTAGTAAAAATTTATATATAAAAACGTTTGCAAAACCATAACTAAAATTTAATTAACTATCACCGGTACCACACCTCAGAATTAGTCTTCACCAACTCTTCTAAGAGATATATTTGCCTTTGAGTTATAGACAATGGTATGTAATACAAGAAATATAATGTTATAATTAAAGACAAGAATAGCATAAGACAAAACAAAAATCCAACAAAAATTCTATGTAATGAAAAAATGAAATAGTTAGTTCATTAGTCCATATAGTCTAATGAAGTGTCATCAAAATCAGAATCCTCTTCTAATTCAACTTCCTTTGTGGGAGGTGAAGGTTTCTCAGTTATTATTGGTGGCAACTCTTTTCTAGCCCAATTAAGTTCATCATTATTTGGTGCATCCAGATTTGTAATGGCTTATTTTGATATGCTTCTTCAGATTCCAAATTTGATCGATCATCCATGTTAAACAAATCTCTTGGTACTACCTTCATAACATAATGCCTATCTACTTTAAAAATATCTTGGACATAAAAACATGTGTGGACTTTAGAAGCTAGCACAAAAGGAATATGTTGATAACCCTTTTTTGTTGAAGTACACACAAGTAAGACCATGCTTATCTTCTTCAACCTCAAACCAGTCACATTTAAACAAAACAAACTAAAAGTGGCCATAACAGTCTACCTCTATTATATCACTTATGGTTCCATAGTAAGTGATAGGTTCTCTCCTAGGTTTTTCATCCTTGGAGCTTGCAAAATTTGGAGTCAGTGAAACTGAAGTGATACCAGAGTTTTGAGTTTGACGTCTTGCATCTCGTCTTCTGGTATGAAATCTATATCCATTAATGAGGTAACTGAAAAACCTCTTTGTAATATTATTTTGGACCTGTGGAGACTTGTTTAAGTTAAAATGATACATCATCTTCCAATGCACGAGCTTTAAACCATTTGTTAAAATCTTGACTCTGGATTTTAGCTTTGGACCACTTTCTTTTCTTAGAATTACTATTCACAATATCATCATGCTCTCTACAGAAGACAAAATATGTTATGTGAGGATAGTCCAATAACTAAATTACTAAAAGAGGTAGAAAACATGAGGGTGTTAAGGTACCTGATGTATTCATTAACATCACCACAATTGAATAAGATGTATCAGTGGGCTTGATTTTCACTTTTAAATCAAGAGAATACAACTCACCATTTCTCTTCTCGCCTAAAGATCGACCAATGTTTGGAAGATAATCAGGTGAATCTACTCCACATGAACCACTATCATCATCATTTTAAACTTTTCTATTTAACCTTGTCTCTACACTTTTGTGCAAATATCTAGACTACAAGGTTAGAGCCTCTTCTGTCAAATACCCTTTAACAATAGAAGTTTCAAGATGAGCTTTATTACAAACATAGACTTAATTTTACATAAGTATCTTTCTATTGGATACATCCACCTGTATTGAACAGGACCACCTAATCTAACTTCATTTTCTAGGCGAATAGGCAAGTGAACCATTATGTCCAAAAAACTTGGAGGGAAAATCATCTCCAATTGACAAAGAATTTCAATAATTTGTGATTCTATATAATCCAAATTGTCTAACTGGATCACTTTCTAGCAAAAAGAACAAAAGAAGGATCCAAGGCGAATTAGAGGATCAACCACCACATTAGGCATTGTGTTTGTTATGGTAATAAGTGATCTAACATGATATGTGCATCACCACTCTTGTAGCCAAATATTTTTTGTTAGCAATATGCATACATTTTGAAATATTTGTTGCACTCCCATCTAGCAATTTGGAATATTTCAAGATACCATAGAAAATAGTCTTCTCTTCCATAGTCACTGAGAAACTTTCTTTTGAAAACTTCACACGACCTCCACCAATCTCCCTTAGATGAAGGTTCTTTCTAATTCCCATTTCTTGCAAATCATAAAGAGCATTAATGTGATCTTTTGTCTTGCAAAAGATGTCCAATAAAGTCCCAATAATATTATCACATATGTTTTTTTTCAATATGCATACATCAAGGTTATGACGTAATGTATTTTGAGCCCAGTAACTCAACAACAAAAAAAATGACCTTTTCTTCCAGGAACCAATAATTCTTTTCTTTTTCTTTCATTTCTCCTTCCTAAATTTATTATTGAAAGTCTTTAAGCTTTCTAGGATATTTGTCCTGTAAGGAACCTCATTCATGGTGCCCCGTTTCTTCAACAGAAAACCTGGTTTTTGGTGTGGCGCAGGTCGTGCCAGGGTTAGCGCTGATAGTGCCAGACTCACTAGCTGTAGCGCCAGGGGCGCCAGGATGGCGCGGGTACCGCCACACATTCGGCCAGTTCACGCTAATGGCGTGGTTATGGCGCGAGTAGCGTCTTTGGGCCGAAAGGTTGGCGCTGATAGCGCCAAGGGCCACATGGGTCACGCCAGAAGTGCCTTGGAAACCTAATTTTCTCTGGTTTTCCACGCGGTCAGCGCCAAGGTTGGTGCGGATAGAGCCACAGATTCGAGAGGTTGGCGTTGGAGGCGCGGGAGTTGGCACTGATGGCGCCAGAGCACAGCCATTGAGGCGCAGATCGCGCCGGAGCTCGGGCAGGTTTAGTATAAAAGGGGCAAAACGCGAAATTGAAGAGAGAATCAGCCTGTTCTTCTTCCCTATGACCCTAACCTCCATTAGAGAGTATCCCAAGCTTTCTAGGACCTTTTGGCTTGGCTAAAACACCTCCTGATGATCTTTAATCTGGAGAGAAACCTTTGAAAGCTTAAATTCTTCAATTTCTCTCTTGTGAGTGAGAATTGGATTCTCAAGGAAAAGCTCAGAGAAATTGAGAGTGGCGAGAAACCACGGCTTGGAAAGGACAACAGAGCTTGAGGAAGCTGTCCTGAAGTCTTTCTAGTCGCCATTGAGGTAAGGGACTCAAGTTTCTCCGTTTAATTTCGATTCTAGGGGTTTCCATGAATAGTGACCCACTTGAGCTGGGGCTAGAATTAGCCTAGGGTCCTGTAGAGAAACTTGCTCAGGGTATTGTAGTGATGAAGGATTATCTTTCAGTTTTTGATTTGGACAACTTTGAATCTTAGCTCTGTGGTTGCTTGTGTGACTTGTGTAGAATCATTTGTTGATGGTTCTCTGATATGCTAGAGCCTTGATTATGATGGTATGAGCCTAGGAGGTTAGTTGAACGGTGCCTATGTTGAGGATTAGACCGTTCCAAAGATATATTGAGTTATAAGGCTGAGGAACGCTTATGCTCAGATATGTGTTTTGCATTGAGTCTAGGATGACTCAAATGCTGGTTTTCAGCCTTAGTGGACCTTGTATGGTCTGTGAGAGAAGCCTAGTGATGGCTTGACTTGATTGAACCCTAGGTTAGGGGAATTATGATATGTTATAATCTGTGATTGAATGCCTTTTGGCTTGATTTTGATATGAGACTGCATATGTCTTGATTAGGGCTTGATTTTGAGACTATTGGTGGCGGAGCCACAGAGCAGGGACAGTACCGTAGATTGAGACCTTGCCAGGTAAGTTCAGTGTCCCTGGGGATGAATTCCCATCTTGTGTGCCACACCATACTCCGGGGGGAGTGGTGGTCATATTCATGATGCATGCATTTGGTTGTTGCATCCTCATAATGATATGTGTGTGCATCTGTGCTTGTTATGTGATATGATTGTGATAGATCTATTGGCCAATAGATAGATATGGACCTCCCTAGGAGATGGTGGTTTCCTCCTAGTATGGTTGGCTCATGGTTGAGGTAGCTCCCAGGGAATTGATTCCCACAGACCATAGGGATAGAAGTTGAGGTAGCTCCTTCTATTCTCGGAGGTACCATATATGTGCATCCATGGGAAGGGGTAGCACCCAATGGGATGGCACAGGTGTGAGTTCCGGACTCCCACTGATACAGGCGTTGAGGTAGCTTCGCCAAGTGTTGAGGCAGCTCCGCCATGTTTGTATGATGTGCTTATATTGTTATGAGGGCCAGAGGGCCAGGCCAGTGGGCCATTTGCTTGTAATACCTGATGTATGTGTTATGGAAGTGGGCCAGGGTGGAGGAGATTCCTCCATGGACCCTGAGCTTACTGAGATGTGTATCTCACCCCGTGTGGGGGTTTATGATTTCAGGTGAGTCTTCTGGACGAAGAGAGCAGTCTCAGGGCAGGAGGCCCGAGTAGAGATACTTCTGTTTGACTGATAGCAGCAGAGGGAGCTTGAAGGCTCATTTTGTACTGTTTATGTTTAGTACCCTTGATAAGGGCTGGTGTGTGTACACCTGAGATATGTATAGTTCTGTATCCCCTCGATGAGGGCAGTTATTCTTTTGTATCACCACGGTGTGGTGAAGACACTGATGTATATGTAACCTATATGCTTAGAGAAGATTTTCGAGGTGATAGAGTGCCCCGATCACCAGAGGTTGCTATATGCAACCTATATGCTTCAGGGTGACGCCCATAATTGGTGGAAGACCACAATTTCACTTCTGAGAGGCCGGGGAGAGGTGATTACCTGACAGTTGTTCGAGGCCTGCTTCCTGGATAGGTATTTTCCTAGAGATGCTCGGGAGTAGAAGCAGGCAGAGTTTGATGAACTCGTCCAGGGGACCATGACGGTGGATGAGTATCTGGCCCAGTTTAATGAGCTGGCCCAGTATGCACACTTCAGGAGACCTATGCCTGAAGCTGAGATTCTAGCAGCTAAGTTCCTGAGGGGACTTAGAGATGACATTCAGGTGCTGGTGGCTGGTCTTGGGTCACGAGATATGGATACCCTGGTGAGACAGAGTCGCCAGGTGGAGGGTATCCTACAGAGACAGCAGAGAGGTGGACAGCCTACTCCCTCAGTCAGACAGGAGGGGAGAAGGCCTAGCGGTTCTTGCCCACCCGGAAAGGGTAAGGGCAAGATGTTAAGAGCCTTTGCACCCTCTGACAGATTCAAGAGGAGTTCAGGCCGGAAGAGATCAGTCCCCAAGTGTCCAGCTTGTGGGAAGGAGCATACCGGGGCCTGTTCTTCAGGCCAGATTATCTATTTCCGATGTGGCAAGCCAGGCCACATATCCAGAGAGTGCCCTCAGGCAGAGAGTTGGGCACAGGTTGCTCCAGTGGAGATGATGGCACCTACAGCAAGTCGAGTGTATACGGTGGATGCCAGAGAGGCAGCCAGAGTTCCAGACCTGATCAGAGGTACAGTTCTGATCGATGATTGTGATATTAGAGTGTTATTTGATTCTGGAGCCACACATTCCTTCATACAGGATGTGGTTGTTGATAGGCTTAGATTGCCTAAGCTCAATTTTGCCCCTCCAATGGAGGTTATCACAACATCTAGAGAAAGATGCCAGGTGAGCACGTGCTGCAAGGACGTGCAGTTTCTGTATGAGGGTAGAGCCTATGTTATTGATCTATTCTGTCTAGCTATGCCTACCCTTGAGATGATTTTGGGTATGGACTGGATGACCAAGTATGGTGTGATGCTAGACTGTTGTCAGAAGAGGGTTGTAGTACCTTCTGAGGGGACCAGTTCAAGTTCTGCCTCATTCTTATCAGTCTTGCAAGCTCGCAAGGCAATCATAGAGGGAGCTCAGGGCTATATCTTCTTGGGTGTGACAGAAGATAAGCCAAGTATTGATCTGTCTCAGATCCCTGTGGTGAGCGAGTTCATGGATGTGTTTCCTGAAGAGATCACTCAGCTACCACCAGAGAGGGAGATAGGGTTCTCCAGTGATCTAGTTCCTGGTGTGGGACCGATTTCTGTGGCACCTTATCGTATGGCTCCTCTGGAGTTGGGGGAGCTGAAGGTGCAGTTGGAGGACCTGCTGTCCAAACAGTTCATCAGACCGAGTGTCTCGCCCTGGGGAGCACCGGTGATCTTTGTGAAGAAAAAGGACGGCAATATGAGATTATGTGTGGACTACAGGCAGTTGAACAAGGTTACTGTGAAGAACAAGTATCCTCTGCCTCGTATTGATGATTTGTTGCATCAATTGAGGGGAGCCAGAGTGTTCTCCAAGATAGACCTGAGATCCGGATATCATCAGATTCGGATCAAGCCTACAGACATACCTAAGACAACCTTCCGATCTAGGTATGGTCACTTTGAGTATCAGGTCATTCCTTTTGGTCTGACGAATGCCCCAGCAGTGTTCATGGATTATATGAACAGGGTATTTAGACCTTTCTTGGATCAATTTGTTGTGGTGTTTATTGATGACATTCTGATCTACTCCAAGACGGAGGCAGAGCATGCTAAGCATCTCAGGACAGTTCTTTAGATCTTGAGGGACAAACAGTTGTATGCTAAGTTGGCCAAGTGTGAATTCTGGTTGACAGAGGTGAAGTTTCTTGGCCATGTGATCTCAGCAGCTGGTGTATCAGTGGATCCCAGCAAGATAGAGGCAATGATGTCCTGGGAGAGGCCCAAGGACGTGTCTGAGATCCAGAGCTTCTTGGGATTGGCTGGCTACTACAAGAGGTTCATTCAGGGGTTTTCCCAGTCGGTGATACCTCTGACTCGACTCACACGGAAGGGGGTTCCCTTTGTGTGGACCTATGAGTCAGAGCAGTGTTTTCAGGAGCTGAAGGAACGGTTGACCACAGCTCCAGTGTTGACTCTTCCTGATCCTGAAGGAACTTTTGAGGTGTTTTGTGATGCGTCTACGCAGGGGATTGGATGTGTGTTGATGCAGGATCAGAAGGTGGTTGCCTATGCTTCCAGGCAACTGAAACCTCATGAAGAGTCTTATCTTACTCATGACCTGGAGTTGGCAACTGTAGTGTTTGCTCTGAAGATATGGAGACACTATTTGTATGGTGCCAAGTTGACAGTGTTCAGTGACCACAAGAGTCTCAGATATCTCTTTGATCAGAAAGAGTTGAACATGAGACAGAGGCGTTGGATGGAGTTCCTGAAAGATTATGATTTTGAGCTGCGATACCATCCAGGCAAGGCCAACGTGGTTGCTGATGCTTTGAGCAGGAAAAATGTGACTACTGCATGTTTGATGATCTCTGATTGCAAACTGATAGAGCAATTCAGAGATATGCACCTGACGGTGATAGAAGGCACACATGGCCTTGAGTTAAGCAAGACCAAGGTGGATAATGAGCTGATCAGGAGGATCCGAGAAGCTCAACAGTAGGATGAGACAGTGAGAGCCATGATTGACCAACAGAATGTTTCCTGGGAGGATAACGACTTGGTGATGTACCAGGATCGAATTATGGTGCCTAAGGGCGAGTTGAGAGATGTCGTCCTGTCTGAGGCACATAAGGGCCAGTTCAGCATTCATCCAGGAGCCACCAAGATGTATCATGACCTGAGGAGGAGTTTTTGGTGGCCAGGAATGAAGAAAGACATAGCCGAGTATGTGGTTAAATGTCTGGTGTGTCAGAAGGTGAAGATTGAGCATCAGAGACCGTCAATTCTACTTCAACCTTTAGAGATCCCTGAGTGGAAATGGTACAGCATTTCCATGGATTTCGTGGTAGGGTTACCGAGGACTCAGAGTGGATGTGACTCCATCTAGGTGGTTGTGGACAGGCTGACCAAGTCTGCTCATTTCTTACCTGTGAGGTCTGACTACACTATAGAGAAATTGGCCCAGTTATATGTCAGGGAGATTGTGAGATTGCATGGAATCCCTGACAGTATTATCAATGATCGAGATTCAAAGTTCTCCTCGAGGTTCTAGGGTACACTTCAGGATGCTTTTGGGGCCCAGCTGAGACTCAGCACAGCCTACCATCCTCAGACAGATGGTCAGACGGAGAGGAACATCCAGACTCTAGAGGATATGCTGAGAGCTTGTGCCTTGGAGCAAGGTACTAGCTGGGACAGATATCTACCTCTGGTGGAGTTCTCATACAATAACAATTTTCATGCCAGCTTGGGCATGGCACCTTATGAGGCTTTGTATGGCCAACGGTGCAGGACTTCCATATGTTGGACAGAGGTAGGAGATAGGCAGCTCCTTGGACCTGAGATGGTTCAAGAGACTTTTGAGCAGATCAAGATGATTCGAGACAAGCTGATGAAGGCTCAGAGTCGACAGAGGAGCTATTATGATCAGAAGCACAGACCCTTGCAGTTTGAGGTGGGTGATCATGTGTTTCTGAGGTTGTCACCAGTGACGGGCGTAGGACGAGCTTTGGGTGTGAGGAAGCTGAGTCCTAGGTTCATTGGTCCATACCAGATCCTTGAGAGGATAGGACCAGTGGCCTACAGGCTAGCTTTGCCTCCCCAGTTGTCAGGGCTTCATGATATGTTCCACGTGTCCCAGTTGAGGAAATATGTGGCAGATCCCTCACACGTGGTAGAGCTTGACATAGTCCAGATCAGAGAAAATCTGACGAGTCCTGCACGGCCCTTAAGGATTCTGGACCGAATGAAGAAGCAGATCCGCAATAAGACCATTCCCATCGTCAAGGTACAGTGGGAAGGCAGGACACCTGGAGGAAGCAACTTGGGAGCGGGAGCAGGAGCTGCTACAGATGTATCCCGAGTTGGCTAACAGGTATATTTCTGAATTTTACAGACAAATTTCCTTAAAAGGAGGGGTGAATGTAAGGACCCTCATTCATGGCGCCCCGTTTCTTCAACAGAAAACCTGGTTTTTGGTGTGGCGCGGGTCGTGCCAGGGTTGGCGCTGATAGCGCCAAACTCACTAGCTGTGGCGCCAGGATGGCACGGGTAGCGCCACACATTCGGCCAGTTCACGCTAATGGCGTGGTTATGGTGCGAGTAACGTCTTTGGGCCGAAAGGTTGGCGCTGATAGCGCCAAGGGCCGCGCGGGCCGCGCCAGAAGTGCCTTGGAAACCCAATTTTCTCTGGTTTTCCACGCGGTCAGCACCAAGGTTGGTGCAGATAGCGCCACAGATTCGGGAGGTTGGTGCTGGAGGCGCGGGAGTTGGCGCTGATGGCGCCAGAGCACCGCCATTCTGGCGCGGA
Source organism: Glycine tomentella (assembly GCA_007407185.1). Classification (NCBI taxonomy): domain Eukaryota; kingdom Viridiplantae; phylum Streptophyta; class Magnoliopsida; order Fabales; family Fabaceae; genus Glycine; species Glycine tomentella. The sequence goes on along the minus strand of PYAF01001632.1, from coordinate 46,021 downwards.
TCGCACCGGAGCTGGCGCGGATCGCACCAAAGCTCGGGCAGGTTCAGTATAAAAGGGGCAAAACACAAAATTGAAGAGAGAATCAGCCTCTTCTTCTTCCCCATGGCCCCAGCCTCCATTAGAGAGTATCCCATGCTTTCTAGGACCTTTTGGCTTGGCTAAAACACCTCCCGATGATCTTTAATCTTGAGAGAAACCTTTGAAAGCTTCAATCCTTCAATTGCTCTCTTGAAAACCCCTTGTGAGTGAGAATTGGATTCTCAAGAAAAAGCTCAGAGAACTTGAGAGTGGCGAGAAACCACGGCTTGGAAAGAACAACAGAGCTTGAGGAAGCTTTCCTGAAGTCTTTCTGGTCGCCACTGAGGTAAGGGACTCAAGTTTCTCCGTTTAATTTCGATTCTAGGGGTTTCCATGAATAGTGACCCACTTGAGCTGGGGCTATAATTAGCCCAGGGTCCTGTAGAGAAACTTGCTCAGGGTATTGTAGTGATGAAGGATTAGCTTTCAATTTTTGATTTGGATAACTTTGAATCTTGGCTCTGTGGTTGCTTGTGTGACTTGTGTAGAATCATTTGTTGATGGTTCTCTGATATGCTAGAGCCTTGATTATGATGGTATGAGCCTGAGAGGCTAGTTGAACGGTGCCTATGTTGAGTATTAGACCGTTCCAAAGATATATTGAGTTATAAGGCTGAGGAACGCTTATGCTCAGATATGTGTTTTGCATTGAGTCTAGGATGACTCAAATGCTGGTTTTCAGCCTTAGTGGACCTTGTATGGTCTGTGAGAGAAGCCTAGTGATGGCTTGACTTGATTGAACCCTAGGTTAGGGGAATTATGATATGTTATAATCTGTGATTGAATGCCTTTTGGCTTGATTTTGATATGAGACTGCATATGCCTTGATTAGGGCTTGATTTTGAGACTATTGGTGGTGGAGCCACAGAGCAGGGACAGTACCACAAATTGAGACCTTGCCAGGTAAGTTCAGTGTCCCTGGGGATGAATTCCCATCTTGTGTGCCACACCATACTCCGGGGGGAGTGGTGGTCATATTCATGATGCATGCATTTTGGTTGTTGCATCCTCATAATGATATGTGTGTGCATCTGTGCTTGTTATGTGATATGATTGTGATAGATCTATTGGCCAATAGATAGATATGGACCTCCCTAGGAGATGGTGGTTTCCTCCTAGTATGGTTGGCTCATGGTTGAGGTAGCTCCCAGGGAATTGATTCCCACAGACCATAGGGATAGAAGTTGAGGTAGCTCCTTCTATTCTCGGAGGTACCATATATGTGCATCCAGGCGAAGGGGTAGCACCCAATGGGATGGCACAGGTGTGAGTTCCGGACTCCCACTAATATAGGCGTTGAGGTAGCTCCGCCAGGCATTGAGGCAGCTCCGCCATGTTTGTATAATGTGCTTATATTGTTATGAGGGCCAAAGGGCCAGCCAGTGGGCCATTTGCTTGTAATACCTGATGTATGTGTTATGGAAGTGGGCCAGGGTGGAGGAGATTGCTCCATGGACCCTGAGCTTACTGAGATGTGTATCTCACCCCGTGTGGGGGTTTATGATTTCAGGTGAGTCTTCTGGACGAAGAGAGCAGTCTCAGGGCAGGAGGCTCGAGTAGAGATACTTCTGCTTGACTGATAGCAGCAGAGGGAGCTTGAAGGATCATTTTGTACTGTTTATATTTAGTACCCTTGATAAGGGTTGGTGTGTGTACACCTGAGATATGTATAGTTCTGTATCCCCTCGGTGAGGGCAATTATTCTTTTGTATCACCATGGTGTGGTGAAGACACTGATGTATATGTATATGTACAAAACCATTTATGTTATGTATATGAGACTTTCCTCCTGAGTATAAATGTTGTATATTTGATAATCTGCCTAAGTCTTTTAGTTATTTGTCTTTATGGAATATGTTATGAGAAACTGGATCAGCAGGGTGTGAAAAAATGTATATTGCATGTATGTGGTTTGTTATATGTTTTATTCCATACATAATGAATCAAGAAAAGCGATTCTGTGCTTCTGCTACATTTTAAATTGATGATTTAAGTGCTTATCTGATATTATTAATGATAACACTTCGGAGGCCTAAGGGGTGTTACATGTCCCTTCTAACGCAGGTGGCCCAAACATAAGCTCTTTTTTCCATTAAAAGACTTTCTATTAGCTCTCTAAGCATGATTCATTGGCAAAAAGATATGATGATCCATATAACACACCTTGTGACTATTGTTGAGATCGACATAATTAGTGTTGTAATAGCAACATGCAGATGCCAACTTTCCTTTGGTGCTCCAAACTGACAATATAGCATACCCAGGGTAGACAATAATAGTCCATAAAAGAGCTACACACTTTTTAAACATTTGATTTTTTGAGGCATCATATGTCTCTACTCTGAATCCCAAAACACCTTAAGCTCCTTAATCAATGGCTGAAGATACACATCAATGTCATTTCCTGGGGATTGTGGTCCAGAAATCAATAATGACAACATTGTATATTCATATTTCATGCACAACCAAGGTGGATAGTTATATATAACCATCATAACAGGCCATGTAGTATGTGATATGCTCATAGTTCTAAATGGATTGAATCAATCCCTTGATAAGCCAAGTCTTATGTTATGAGACCAGAAGAAAAATTAGAATGAAGCCTATCAAAGTCCTTCCATGCTTGGCCATTAGCAGGATGTCTTAGTTTCCTATCCTTTGTGCGTTTGTCTTCATGCCACCTCATTTTCTCAATTGTCCTTGAACACATGAATAACCTATGAAGTCTAGGGATCAAAGGAAAGTATCGCAAAATCTTTGCAGGAACTTTATAATCATGCTTTGGTTGCTCAAACTGACCATTTACTTGAGCAAATTCCTTCCATCGAGAAGTTTTATAAAGATGGCAAATATCATTATTCTTATGCTCTTTCCAGTATAACATACAGTCGTTCGGAAATGCGTGAATCTTTTTATAATTGAGGCACAAATCCTTAATCATGGATTTTGTTTTGTTAAAAGATTCTGGAATGTTCAAATCCGGTATGGCTTCTTTCAGTAATTCCAAGAGAGAAGTGAATGAAGCATTGCTCCACCCATGAAGACACTTCAACAGGTATAATTGAATTACAAATGATAAGGTAGAGAAGTTTTTGCATCTTGAGTACAATTCTTGTTTCACCTCATTAACCAAATTGAAAAATTTTCTAGCTTCCTCATTAGGCCCTTAACACACTCCCTCTACTTCTTCTATATTTCTAAATGTGTCATATAATAAGCCACTAATGTCATCATGTGAGTCATCTTAATCTTCCATGATATCGTTCATTTCCATACGGGATGGTATCTTCTCTCCGTGGTTTACCCAAACATCATAGCATTTTAGAAAACCTTTCACTATTAAGTGATCATAAACCACATATCTCTTTGCCCATAAACGATTTCTACATATGTACCACAAGGACATAAGATTTCATATCCTTGAGGCCTTCCTTTAATGTAGGCAAAATCTAAAAAATAATCAACACCATCTATATACTCTTGACTAAATCGTGGAAGTTTAGTCCACTCTTTGTCCATCCCTTTTAGACTAAAGCACAAAAAAAGTTAATGTAAGCACTATCTTATACTTTAAAGTGATGGACAAAAAATACTATAATATATTATAAGGAGAACATAGTTAAGCACAATACATGTACTAATTTCAGTTCAAATATCAACATGTAAGATTTTTTAAATTGAATACTTTTTTATGATCTTAATGATATACTTTTTGGTGAAAATAAAATTAACCAATTCAAAAAATCAACACGCATGGAGAATCAAAATTTAAGGATCAGACATGTACATAAGAAAATATGAATAACATGGACAAAAAATACATACTGACAAAGAAATTGATTTGGAATTGAAGCCAAGAGCTGGAGATAATCTTTCTTAATTCAAACCTGTGCCAGAAGAAAAATAGATCAATGAATGAAATACCAATTATGTATCTTTTCATAAAATAAAAATGACTCAAATATGTTTTTGGTTTGTGTAAATGAGTGAATTTTTATTTTAATTATTGTATAATCAATTTCTTTGCTTTTAGTCTATGTTAATTCACATATTGTAGTATTCACTTAAAAGAGACAACAACCCTGCAACAAGACTTGAACAACTCAAAGGTTCTTTCATTAAAATATTCCAACCAATTCAAAACAAGTTGAAGGAGCAAGACACCATCCATAACACATCACATAAGCTAATTACCAAATAGTTCTCTTAATATCTATAATGATAGTTAAAGGGCAACTAATAGTGCTGGACTTACTCTAGAAATTCATCGAAACACAACATCATATATATGAGAAAGCTGGATTACTACTAATAGTGTTGCACTTACTCTACAAATTCATAAACTTAATTAGATTTCAAGCTAGCTAGCAAGCATATTATATTAAAGGTCCTTTAGTTTTCAAAACAGCTGGTTGTAACCACCCTAAGCCCCAATACTACAATTTAATTTAAATTGAATTCTAAATTAACAAACATATTCTAAAAGATGTCCTACAAAGAGCACAATTAATCTAAGAATGACAATGCATGAGTAGCAAGAATGGTTGGAAACTGCAAGGGGGCAAGGGTTTTAAAACAAAAACTTACAAGACAATACAGTTCACCACAAAATCATAAATAATATAATTAACAGAACGTGCCAATGCAAAATGAAATTAAAAAAAAATGGTGGGTTAGCTTTAAGTTCACTTTCCATTAAAGAAAACAAAATTGGCAATGCTGAATTAAGATTTAATAAAAGGGAAGTTGGGGAATAACATTTAACCATCACACCAAAGAACAATGCATAAACATTTGACAATTGAAGAAGGGAAGAGAAGAAGAGACACTAGGAAAACCTTTAATGAGAGGCCAAGAAAGTTAATAACTTGAACAAACAGAAGTGACACATTTGAAGCAAATCCAAGAAAAAAAAACAAAGATTTACTTTGTTTACAGAACAAGAGGTAAAACTGAATCATGATACAGACCAATTTATTGTAGCATACATATTACCACACACTAAAAGAATTAAACATGACAACTGAAAGATTGGGAAGAAAAATAGAACAAGCACACAAATTAAACATGAGAAGGTTACAACCAAACTTCCCAGCAGTCAAACATTAGAAAATTATGACAACAATACAAAAGGAACACAAACATGAGAAGGTTGCAGCCAAACCTATAGAAGCAAAGACAAACCCAGGAAAAGGTTGCAGAGAAACGAACCTGTACGATAAGTGCTAGTGAGCAGAGAATGATGCAAATGAAGAATGTGCATGGTGGATGGTAGAGCGAGCACGAACGAGTGAGAACAGAGGTCTTCATTCTCGCTTGATGATTTGGAAGTTGTTGACTCATTGTCTTCCCATGCTATATAGGCTCTCTTAGGCTTTCCTTCTTTCTTTGTCTTCTTTTCACCTAATTGCTTTTTCAAAAAGATGGAACATTTAGATTTAATGTGGCCAGGATTACCACATTCATATCAAGTGAAGTTTGTGTTGTTGTTGTTGTCACTTTTTTTTGTTATTGTTGTTGTTAAACTTTGTGAACTTTCTGTTCTTGTTCCTTCTCATGAACTTGCTGAACTTTTTGTTCTATGTAATCGATTACAAGTAGCTAGTAATCAATTAAAGTGTTCTTCATGGCTTTTTTATAATCAAACAGAAGCTGGTAATCGATTATATCCTTGTGTAATCGATTAAAGCAGTGATATTTTGTTTTTCCAAAAACTTAACCATGAGAAATTAATTTCTTTTCAAAACATGAACAACTTTAATGCTTTAGTAAAATCATGTATGCATGTTAATTATCATGTTCATGCAATGCAAGGATCATAAGATTAGCCTCTCATACACTTAATCAAATTACAAATTCCTTGACATGTGAAAAGCTAAAATATTTCTTCTAAGGCACAAGCTTCATCTTTGACTTTATCTTCTTCCTGGTACCCTATATCCAACAGCACTCACATTAAAAAAAGTATGATTTATTTTAGGTTTTGCATTCTCTCTCTTGTCATTCCTTGTTACACATGTATTAATTGAGATAAATTATGCCTTCTTTCGTTTAGCCTCTATCCAAATAAACCTACCTTGCATTGATATCCGTTGTCACCCTCTTTGAGACTTTAACACTTTTTTTCATTTTGTAACTCATTACAAGGCAAAAAGTGGAAAATCATATAACCTAACTTTAGGGAGAAAATGGGCCTTGGAATTGTTTTGGGAGTGGGTTTCAAACAAGTGTGTGGGATTTGTATTTTGTTTTTCATGAAAGCTCATTTATTTTTGTCATTTCATTTTCTTTTGATTTGTGAAAAAAGAAATGAAGAAGAAAAAATAAGATTATAAAAAGCAAAAGTTCAAAGAAAAAATGTACAAACAAAGAAAAAGAAGTTCAAAGAAAAGAAATTTGCAATAAAAGTGTGTTGTTGTTCATATTCATTCTTGTAAGTTCTTTTTATTTTAATTTTGTTATTCTCCGCTTTGTTTCTTTATTTCTGCCCCTCTTTTCTCTTAGTTTTAGCCTAAATATCTTTCTCATATCCACCCTTACCTAAGCCATTCATTACAAACCAATGAATGTCCTTTTGATCTTTTAATGCATGTGTAGTTCAAGTTGAATGAATTTGAGTCTTGTCAAAATTTGGATGTTCTAGTTACATGAGGTGTTTGAGTGTAAACAGAAGCCCATACACACTTGGGGTTGAATGTTGTTCTTTGAGATATTTTTATCACATTGTTACATTCTTAATTTTGACTTGACTACTTTTTCACTTCACACTTTGTGATCATGTGTTCATAGATTGCTTGTTACCTTGATATCATTCTTCCATTTTCCATATTTCTCACTTTGTGAATTGCTAGGATCCCTTGAAAAATGTGTATCTTGTTCATACCTTTCTTTTAGTTTGTGGTTTACTTTAGTTTGATTTTTATTAGTCTTTCATATAGTTTTGTCTAGGAGTGCAAAACATAAAGTGTGGGGGAATTTGATTGGACGTTTTTTAGTTTAGTATTTTTCTATTCTTATGCAACAAGAAAAATCGTTATTAGTGATGGAATATTTCCCACGGAATGTATTTCGTAGGAAATGTTTTAATTAATGACAAAATTTTACAATCCCGTAAAAAATGTTTGAATTACCAACGGACAATTTTTCCATCGAGAAGTATAAAATACCCACAGATTTTTACCCACAGATTCATTTTTGTCGGAAAGTTTAATATTGCCGATAGATTATAATTATGGAATACCTATCTGTCGAAAATTTAAATTTTACCCTAAATTAAAAGAACCCAACCCTACTAGATCCTCAGTCACTCACATTTGTGCACTCTGGAAGCTATCGCACCCACTACGCTATCACACTCACTCCACCACCCACGTCATCGTCACACCTGGCCTCTATTAGGGCCATCCTCTTATGCCACATTGTGCACTCACATATCATTGCTGCCCTCACATGTGTGTGTGGCATAACATCTTTTATTCTTTCTTACCTTTCCTCCCTTCCCTAGTACCCTTGCCTTCCTCCACTCTTGCAAGAAAATTGATGTTGCCAAAATCCATGATAACCAACCCACTAAAACTGCTAATCCACCAAACCGCAACCCCTTAAACTCAATGTTTGTTTGGATGGATTCGGTTCATGTGTATTGGCCTTTAATTTTTGGCAGATTAGGCTCTATTGGTCCAAATTTGATCGAAACCGACCCATGCTCAGGCTTAGTGAAATACATGTTGACCCCTGTAATTTCAAACAAGTAGTTTATTTTTTTATTCATTGCATCTTAATCAAGGAAATCACCATCGAGTGTGTGATGGAAAGAAAGTGGCCTAGGATCTCCGATTTGTCTTTCTAGACCGTGTTTCCTTGGTTAACGATATGTGTTGGATCATATGTTATACGTTCAGTGAACAATAATCGTTTCTCTTTTTCTCTTTCCGATGTAATGATCCATTTGATTTTATTTTGTGGCGCATAAACTATAAATCATGTTTTTCTTAGTGATCCACTTGGTTGCGATCTAATCCTTTTACCTCTTCCCCTTGTGTTGTGTTTGAAACTCGCCGAAGGTCCTTGATCTGGTTTTCACTTCAGTTACTTTTCGCTTTTCATTTTATTTCGGCTATTGGTAACTAGAGACATATTGTTGTTTTGTTTAGGGTATACTATATTCGATTCAGGGAAATTTTTTGAATCTGAATCTAGCCTAAGATTTAATCTCCAATTTCTTATTTTTCTCTTTTTATCTATTTATTAGAAATATATTTCATGTCTACACGGATTCAATTTTAAAAAATTTAAATGTATTAATTATTTTTTTCTTACATTTTTATTTAATTATTCTTTTTTAATTATTAGATTTAATTAATATGATTAACTAACTAACTAACTATTTTTTCTTAAGTGACATGAATTAGTTGAAATAGTTTTATAATTAAAGACTCGACACAAGTGATAATGGCTTGCGTCCATTAATTAAGTGATTTAAGGTTGTAATCCTAGTTAGACTTTAGATATGAAATAGATCGTCTTAGGAAGAAAATATCCACATTTTGTATGCTCATGGTCCCTAACAAAGATTTATATATCAGTGTTTTTTATGGAAGCAACGAGATTGAACTCACCTAAAGTAACAAAACTAAGATTTGTTAATTAGTCTTCTTTGAATATTCGTTAAAGAATTAAAAGAAGAAAATATTTATTATGAATATTATAAAAGAATATAAAAAAATAAGATCAATAAAAACTTTTTTATATGCTTGGTCGATTCATATATAACTGTTAAAAGAATTCTTCATATCTAGCTCAATTCACACATATTTCCAAATTCGACAATCAGTTTCCTTAGTATGATTCTAATGAGTGATTTGATGACAAGTGTCACTCATTGTTGAGTCAACCTATCATATTTCTCTACATACAATAATGCAACTACCAAATGCCAACACACATTGTCGTGGCTTTTATATTTAGAAAATATTTTTGTGTTTTAGGCCACATGTGAATGATGATAATGTTACCACTCCCCATTTGCTAATTAATATAATTTAGTTCAAAATTTTCTCTCTTCTTTCTTTTTTGTTTGACGATTATTTACATACCTGGTGTCTTAATTATGTTTAATTAGTTGATTTTATTTACCTATGTGAACAATTATTTTTAATTAAATTTATTATTTGATAATTACCTATATGAAAATTTTCAAACCATTTTTAAACTTTTTTATTTGTCTCTTACTCTCAGGTTCATAAGTGTGATTCTGTTAGGTGATCGCTCTGTTACTCAGACACACGTTCTGTTGTTCAGGTTAATTGGGTTTTTTTTACTCTAGTTGCTTAAAATTTTGTATTGTACATGTGTTAATTATATTTCTAGTTGTGGTTATGTGATTTATATTTCATGCTTTGTTCATTAAGAAACTCAAACACTATGTATGTGATTTTTGTCTTGACCTAAAACATCACCAGATCGAATTCTTGCTACTAATAATATATTATCACTCTAAGATTATGGATGTGATTCTTTAATGTTCGTATTTTTTTGCTTAACTATACAGAACATGACTATATTCCTTTGAATCATCTTTGGATGTACGATAGATGTTATAGTGGTAGAAGTAGTTTGAATGAGTCTTTTGTTGAGAAAGTTGAAGAGTTCATAAGCAAATATAGTCAACAAGATTCTTATCACAATGATGGGGGATCAAATGTTCTTGTGTTAAATGGGATTGTACTAGGATTTTGGAGGATAGACTTGTGAAGGTTCACCTTTACAAAAATGGGTTCAAGCCTAATTATTGGATTTGGATTGATCATGGTGAAGATATGTTGCATGTTGATTTAAATGATGGCAATAGTTACATGGATGCATTAACTAGTGCAGCAGATGTAGCTCAAGGTTAACAATGTATCTTAATACAAGAGATGTTGTGTGATGCTCTCAGGCAACCTGAGACATTTGAAGCTCCAAACTCAAATAATATGGAAGAACCTCCAAATGAAGATAGTCAAAGATTTTGCAATTTATTGTTGGAGGCGAATAAGCCATTGTGCGAAGGGGCATCAAACTCAAAATTATCAATATCCACAAGGCTTTTAGCTTACAAGTCCAATTGGAATGTTCCTAATGAGTGCTTTAGAGTTTATTTCAAAAATGCTTTTGGATGTAACACCTATAAAAGAGCGTTTGCCAAAAAAGTTTTATGATGCCAAGAGGTTGGTATCAAATTTGGGATTAGAGGCTAAGAGGATTGGTTGTTGTGTGGATGGTTTCATGTTGTATTATAGCAATGATGGAGCATTAATTGAATGCAAAATTTGTAACAAGCCCAGGTATCGTGCCAAGAATGTTGGAACAAGTAATAAAAAACTAGTTCCAGTTTAGGCGATGTTCTATTTTCCTATAATACCAAGGTTGCAGAAAATGTTTGCATCAATGCAAACTCTAGGCCAAATGATATGGCATAATGAGAATAGAAGATGTCCGGGCATGTTACGACATCCCTTTGATGGTGAAGCTTGGAAGCACTTTAATCGGGTACATCCAGATTTTTCTATTGATCCACGAAATGTGTGACTTGGTTTATGCATAAATGGATTTAACCCATATATTCAAGCACCATCTTCACGTTATTCTTGTTGGCCAATCGTTGTTACCCCGTAATATCTTCCTCCAAAAATGTGTATGACTAAACCTTAAATGTTTTTTAGTTGTGTCGTACTAGGCCTATTTAATCCAACGGTTGGTATTGATGCTTATTTACAACCTTTGATTGATAATCTGAAGAAGTTGTGCAATGGTGTTCTGACTTACGATGTTTCAAGAAACCAAAATTTCATGATTAAGGAATCTTTGATGTGGACTATTAATGATTTTCCTGCTTATGGCATGTTGTCTGGTTGGAGACACATGGTAGATTGACATGTCTGTATTGCATGGAGGACACAAAGGCCTTCCAGTTGGCATATGGGGGAAAAACTTCTTGGTTTGACTATCATCATAGGTTCTTACCAACTGATCATGCATTTAGGAGGAACAAAAATGCCTTCAAAAAAGGAGAAGTAGAAAGGGATGAGTCACCGCATATGTTGACACCTACACAAGTTTGGTGTAGGGTTAGGAATTTGCCAAAAGTCACATAATGACTCTACTCATAATCTACATGTAGATTTTCCTACTTAGTTCTAAGAACAAATATGTATGTTATAGTTTATTTTATTTTTCTATTTTATGCTAAAGCGTGGCACTTTTCATGCTCTTTATATTAGTAGGTTATAAATGAGCCTATAAATGTGACAAACCAACACATAAAGGATCTATCGAATGGTCCTATGAGTTTACAGTAAAGAATGGCACACATACTTTGTCAATGGGTAAATATTTCATACTCAAGCATGGACTAAGGGAAAGAAAACAATAAATAATGGGGTTCACATAAAATGCCTTATAAAAGGAGGCATAGATAATTTCTATAGGATCATTTAACATATATATGAGCTTGAGTATAATACTACAAGTTATCCTCAACGAGTAGTTGTTTTACTTTATTGTGAATAGTTTGATCCAACGAGTAAAGGAACAAGAGTTGATCCAAAATATGGCACTGTGGAAATTCGAATGGATAAAAAATATAATTTGTTTGATCCATTCATCAATGCACATAATGTAAGACAAGTGTATTATGAGTCGTATCCAACAATAAGAAGGGACAACGAAGTCATTGAAATTAAAAGTATTTTTGGCTTGCAAGATTTAAGAGGCGGTGCTGAAGAATTGTACCCTGCTAATCTATTGACAAACGAAGGACAATCAAATAATTTGAATTGAGAATCAAATAATTTTGAAGAAGACAATGAAGGGGAATTAGAAGATGACTTTAAAGTTTACAATTCTGAAGAGGAATTAGAAGATGACTTTGTATCTCTCTCATGCGTCAAATAGCGATTCGATTAGAGCTTGTTTGAAGTTGACGATGTGCTCCTTAATAGCTTCAACTCTAGACTCAAGGAATAAGTGATTGAGGAATTTGTCTTTGACTTCCTCCCATGTGGTTAGTGAATGATGTAGGTGCAAGTTGAGCCAATCGACTTCACTTGCTCCCAAAGAGAAGGGAAAGAGTAAGAGTTTAATATGTTCATAATTAATACCTAATAATCTTACCGATATGCATAATTGTAGAAATCCTGTGAAATGAGCATAGGGGTCCTCGATGCTTGCTGTAATACCTTGTATTTTAACCATGTGATTAAGCCTAGATTAAGCCGGATTAAGCATAAGTTAAAGAATTATAAACATGCTTTAGAAGTCTTTGAGGAAAGCTTAAGAAAAGAAGAAGAAGAAAACCCTGTAAGGGTTGCGGCACTGAAGGCGCCGTGTATTCTGGAGAGTGGTGCCTGGAGCGCCAGAATTGGCGCCTGGGGCGCCAGGGTCTCTGGAGTCTGGCGCCTGGAGCGCCAGATGTGGCGCCAGAGGTGCTGGAAGGTGGCGCCTGGAGCGCCAGGTGTGGCGCCTGAGGCGCCGCGCGTCGGGCAGACTGTTATAAATAGCTCATTTGGAGGAGAAAGAAGGGGAAAAAGAGAGAGAAAAGAGAGAGGGAAGCCATTGATGAATGAGGAAGCTTCATATCTTCTCTAACGTTCATCTAAACACCTCCGACCCAACTGAGAAAGTGATTAGAACCCCGAGAGGAGAGAAAACCCCCGATTGATTCTTGAGAAAAGCTGAGAAATAGTGAGATCAGATTTCTCAGAGAGAACCCCTGAGAGCTTGAGACCCAGAGGCGAAAGAGGCCTAGATCGAGCGAGTAGTCTGAGGGAAAGTGATTCCCTGGTGCTTCTGAGCATCACAGAGGTAAGAAACTCAAGCTCTAACTGTTGGTTCTTAGCTTTGGATTTTGGGGTTTTGGGGTTATCTTGAGGGGTGTTTTTGGAGGTGTTAGAGCCGTTATTAGGCTCGGACTCTGTAGAGTCTTATGCTCAGAGGACTGTTTTGAGGGGTTTAGAGCCTTGAATCATCTTTACTGATGAAGTTTGATTTTGGCTCTGAGTCAGTCTGAGCAGAGTTAAAAGGTCGACTATTTGACTAGTCGGGACCTTAGAGCAGTTGACAAAGTTGCTCATGAGGCTATATAGATGAGTTTGATCGGTTGAAACTGATCATTATGAGAGGTTGAACTTAGGCCATGGTAAGCAGAGATATGCTTGGCCGTAGCCTGATCAGAGTCTTTATGGAGGCTTTGTAGCCTTATAGAGGCTGAAATGGATCCTGTTGAGGGTCTGAGATAATTGTAAAGTGATTGTGTTGTGGTTATGGAAAGGAAGGGAGTTTTCTTTCATTGAAACGGTTTAAGACCGTATTTGATGTGTTATATTTGTATTCTTATGTAGGACGTGAGCTTGACAGCTCAGGTGGTGTTGACCACGGGACCGGGAGAGCCGGTGACTGTTCCAGAGCAGGTAAGCTCTTGGTTCTTGCTTGTGATTCCTTTGCTGTGTTCCACCACACTCCTAAGGGGGTGATGGTTCTGTTGTGCTTTTATGCCTATGTGGTTGATTGATTAGTGGTCTGATTGACTGATGATGGGTGATTGTGCCCTATGAGAGGGTAATGGTTGTGAATTGATTTGTGATGTTGTGATCTGATCTGGACCCAGTGATGGGCGATTGTGGTGCATAGCTATGATTGTTTAGCTAAAGATATGCACGATTGATTGTGAAATCCTATGGTAATAGGATAGATGACGTGTGACTGAGATAGGCCTGACATGAGATGTTTTCTGTGATATAGAGATAGCCTCCTTAGTGAGATGGTCCTATATTCACGGAAGAAGCCTCCTCAGGCGAATTGTATTGTGATATGAGTTGTAGCTCATGATAGAGGTCGGCCCGGTATATAGGAGTCCTCCAGACGTGGTTGTACCTATATATTTTCGGAGGTGCCTCTGATAAATCCTGCCATGAGATGTTCTAGTATATATTGGATCCTCTGTGAGTTGGATCGGCATATATACCTTGATGAAAGCCTCCGCAGGATGATGATAGATAGTGACGTCCTGCCATGAGATGTCCTAACATATATTGGATCCTCTGTGAGTTGGATCGGCATATATGTATAGGTGAAAGCCTCCGCAGGATGATGATAGGTGATAGATGGTGATTACCATCGGAATCATGTGGATATTGACAGATGGTTGTACACTGACTGGTTATGAGCTGATTAGATGAATTATTGATTATAACCATGATGATGATGATGATGTTTCTGTCTGTGTATTTGTTGTCAGTGAACCAGGGGAAGGAAATACCTTCAAGGGCCCTGAGTTTACTGAGATTTTATATCTCACCCCTTGTGTGGGGCTATGTTTT
>PYAF01001632.1:14735-31486 GCA_007407185.1 Glycine tomentella | reverse complement strand
ATGATTGTACAGTTTTGTATTGTATAGTGGAACTTTGATGTATATTCACCATATTATGATGTACAGTGTTATGATCGTGACTTTGATGATGTCACTTCTAGTGTATGCTTCCAAACTGCTTAAACTCTGATTGATTAACTGCATGGTTTGTGATGTGTGGTTAGTAATGACCCTGATTAGTAAATTGGGGGCGTTACACTTGCTCTCGTGAATTGATTGTGGTTGAGGTTGTTGTGGACCCAAGAGGGGAAATTGATTTGCTTGTCCTTAGTGTTTAGTGGTCTAATAGGTTGGCTTATGTCGATTCCTTGACCGGTTACTAGTTCCGCCATGGTTTGTTCTACTTTGTCATTCCTTCGTTGTCTATTTTGGTTACTTCGATTGATGAGCTTGAAGAGGATCTTTCTTCAAACAATTATTTCAACATCAACATCAACAACACTTTTAACCCCAGTTAATTGGGATTGGTGGTAGATGAACTCAATGACAAAATGGAAATGAGACAGAAAGAGAAAGGGAGAGGGGAAGAAAAAAGTGGAAATAAGACAAAAGAGAGAATAAGGGGTGAAAGGAAGAAAGGAGAAAAGAAGAGGAAAAGAACTAAAACAAGGAAATGACTGTAACATAGAACTACTAATGGGTTTAACCCTCCACCAAGCTTATAGCTTTTCTCCACTCTGTCTTAAGACAAACCGTCCACTAATCTATATCCCACTCTATTAGATCTTGTTTAACTACCTTTTCCCAGGTAAGTTTCGGTCGACCTCTACCTCTCTTTGTGTCGAGCTCTTGGTAACAAACTTTTGTTCTTTCGGGAGCATCCAGTGGTCATCTCATAACGTGCACAAACCACCTCAATCTATGCTCCATCATCTTTTCACATACCAGTGCCACTGATACCTTTTGTTAAATATCCGCATTTCTGATCTTATCCATCTTCATATATTCACACATCCACCTTAACATCCTAATTTCTGCTACCCCTATTTTATGCTCATACTGCCTATGTGTTGGCCAGCATTCCGCTCCATATAGCATTGCTGGTCTTACAGCTGTTCTATAGAATTTTCCTTTCAACTTAAGGGGAATTTTACGGTCACACAAAAACCCCAATGCATTCTGTCATTTCATCTACCTTGCTCTAATTCTATGATTTACATCTTCATTAATCTCATCACCTTTTTGCAACATTGATCCCAAGTATCTAAAAACATCTTTCTTGGGTACCTCTTGACCAAGTAGATGCACTATATCTTGATCACCATCTCTATAATAACCATGGTTTAAAGCTTATTTTTTTGGGTTTTACTGTGAGCCACGCCAGGAGCGTGGGAGCCACGCCAGTAGCGTGGGAAGTGCCCTAGAAAGTTGATTTCCACTGCAGTGCCACGCCAGGAGCGTGGGAGCCACGCCAAGAGCGTGGGAAGTGCTCCAGAAATTTGTTTTCTTCTGCCAGCCCACTCTGGTAGCGTGGGAGTCCACGCTGGCAGCGTGGGAGTCACGTCAGAGGCCTATAAAAGGCCCAAAAGCTTGGAAACCTTGGTATTTTCTTCCTTTCTTCTTCCTCCTTCGTCCAGACCTCCATTAGAGCTTGCTCCAAGCTTTTTAGGACCTTACATGAGAGCCTAAACACCTCCCTTAGACCATTGAGTGTGAGAGGAACTTATGGAAGCTTGAATCCTTTAATTTCTGCTCTTGAAAAACCCCTTTGAGTGAGGAGTGATTTCTCAGAGGAAACACTCAGAGAACTTGAGATTGGCGAGGACCCACGGCGTATAAAGGACACCAAAGCTCGAAGAACCTGTCCTGAGGTCTTTCAAGTCACCACTGAGTTAAGAAACTCAAGTTTCTTCGATTGATTTTGAGTTTTGGGGGTTCCTGTGAATAGTGACCCATATGAGCTGGGGCTAGAATTAGCCCAGGGTCTTGTAGAGAAACTTGTTTAGAGCGAGGTATAGATGAAGGATTAGCTTTCAGTTTTTGATTTAGATGAGTTTGAATTTTGGCTCTGTGGCTTGTAGGTGTGGCTTGTGTGATAAGTCACTCTTGGTTTTGAAGCCATGCCAGAGCCTTGATTATGCTTGTGTTGAGCCTGAGAGGTTAGTGGAATGGTGCCTTAGTTAAGATTCAGGCCATTCCAGTGATTTTGTATCATGAGGCTGATGAGGGATGATGCCATGCCTTGTGTTTGTGTTGAGTCTGGGATGACGTAGATGGCTTGTATTCAGCCTTTAGGGACCATGAGTGGTCTGAGAGCAGCCTAGTGTAGGCTGAGCTTGACTGAACCCTAGGATAGGGGAATTCTGATATAAATGTTCTGTGAATTGTATGCCTGAGGGCTTATTTTGATATGGGATTTGTATGTGCCTTGATTAGGCCTTGATTGTGAGACTGTTGGTGGCAGGAGCCACGGACCTGGCAAGGAACTGCAGAGTGATACCTTACCAGGTAAGTTCAGTGTCCCTGGGGATGAATTCCCGTTTTGGTTACACACCACACTCCTGGGGAGTGTTGGTCATGATTCATGATGCATACAATGGCTGTGACATTGCTTGTATTGATATTGTGTGTAGCTGTATTGGATAAATGTATGTTGTGATTGAGATATATCTGTTGGTCAATAGATAAATACAGGCGTTGAGGAGCTCTGCTGTGTATTCAGGCGTTGAGGAGCTTCGCCGGGCATTGAGGAGCTCTGCCATATATTTGATATGATACTGACGTTGAGGAGCTCCGTCAGGGCGTTGAGGAGCTCCGCCAGGCATTGAGGAGCTCTGCCACCTGGTTATATGTTTAGAATATGATATGATGAGGGCCAGAGGGCCAGGCCAGTGGGCCATGTTTTGCTATGTTTGCCTGTATGTGTGTTGTGGATCCGTGAGCTAGGGTGGGAATGATTTCCCAAGGACTCTGAGCTTACTAAGATATGTTATCTCATCCCGTGTGGGGTTTATATGATTTCAGGTGATCTTGCTAGAAGAGAAGATCAGTCTCAGGGCAAGAGGACCAGCAGAGACTAGGCTGCTTGACTGAGGAGCGGCATGGAGAGCTGGAAGACTCTATTTTGGTTCTGTTTCTGATGTATAGTTCCGTATACCCTCGAGGAGGGCTATTATTCTTTTGTATCACCACAGAATGGTGTGGGAACTGATGTGTATATGTACATAACCATTATATGATATGATATAAGACTTTCCCTGAGTATATATCTGTTGTACATGTGATAATCTGCCTAAGTCTTGTAGTTATCTGTCTTTATGATGTATGATATGAGAAACTGGATCAGCAGGGGCGTGATAGATGTTTATTGTTTGTGTATTATCGATTATTATTGTGATTCCATACATAATGAATCAAGAAAAACGATATTGTGCTTCCGCTGAATTATATAAATTATGTTTTTTTTTAAACGTTAATTTGATACAATTAATGATAACACGTCGGAGGCCTACGGGGTGTTACATTTAATGGTATCAGAGCCGTTTCTTGATAAGGACATTATGTATGGAATTTGTTTTGGTGCCTGTTTGTGACTGGTTGACATGAGCATTACATGGGGGTACATTAACTGTGGGCCTGATCAACTCACTATGTGATGTACATGTGTAGTGTTATGGTGAGACCTAGAGGCACCAGTGGGCTACCAGTGCCCAGACAGATACAGGCAGAGATGCAGCAAGAGATGGCTGCTAATAGACAGACTCAGGGGGAGATGCAGCGTGAGATGGCTGCCACCCGAGAGGTGAATGAGGCCTTGATGAAGGCCAACCAGGACCTGTTAGAGGAGGCGAAGAACCTCAGGAGGGATGACAGAGTATCCTCCACACCTCCTGCGCATGAGGGCGAGGCTAGTCGCCAGCAGGCTGGTGGGAGCCACCAGCGAGGGGACCTGATGTCCCAGATAGAGGCTGACAGTGATGTAGCAGCTAGAGGGAAGATGCTGATCACATTTAGGAAGCATGACCCTCTAGTATTCTCAGGGGGCTATGATCCAGTGGCTGCAACAGGATGGCTGCAAGCCTTAGAGATGATTTTTGAGGTGATGGAGTGCCCCGATCACCAGAGGTTGCTGTATGCAACTTATATGCTTCAGGGAGACGCCCACAAGTGGTGGAAGACCACAGTTCCACTTTTGAGAGGTCGGGGAGAGGAGATCACCTGGCAGTTGTTCGAGGCCTACTTTCTGGACAGATATTTTCCCAGAGATGCCCAGGAGCAAAAGCAGGCGGAGTTTGATAGTCTCATCCAGGGGACTATGACGGTGGACGAGTATCTGGCCCAGTATGCACACTTCAGGAGACCTATGCCTGAAGCAGAGATTTTAGCAGCTAAGTTCCTGAGGGGGCTTAGAGATGACATTCAGGTGTTGGTGGCCGGTCTGGGGTCACGAGATATGGATACCCTGGTGAGACAGAGTCGCTAGGTAGAAGGTATCCTACAGAGACAGCAAAGAGGCGGACAGCCTACTCCCTCAGTCAGACAGGAGGGGAGAAGGCCTGGTGGTTTTGGCCCGCCCGGGAAGGGTAAGGGCAAGATGTTGAGAGCCTCTGTACCCTCTGATAGATTCAAGAGGGGTTTTCCTCGGAAGAAATCTATTCCCAAGTGTTCAGCCTGTGGGAAGGAACATATGGGAGCATGTGCATTAGGTCAGATTGTTTGTTACAGATGTGGTAAGTCAGGCCACATGGCCAGAGAGTGCCCTCAGACAGAGAGTCGGGCACAGGCAGCTCCAGTGGAGATGATGACACCCACAGCAGGCCGGGTGTATACCGTTGATGCCAGAGAGGCAGCTAGAGCTCCAGACCTGATTAGAGGTACAATCCTGATCGATGATTGTGATGTTAGAGTTCTGTTTGATTCTGGAGCTACCCATTCTTTCATCCAGGATGTGGTTGTTGATAGGCTCAAATTGCCTAAGTCCAGTTTTACCCCTCCGATGGAGGTCATCACAGCATCTAGAGAGAGATGTCAGGTAAGCACGTGCTACAAGGACGTGCAGTTTGTATATGAGGACAGAGCCTATGTGATTGATTTGTTCTGTCTAGCTATGCCTACCCTTGAGATGATTCTGGGTATGGACTGGATGACCAAGTATGGTGTGATGCTAGATTGTTGTTAGAAGAGGGTGGTTGTGCCTTCTGACGGAACTAGTTCGAGTTCTGCCTCATTCTTATCAGTCTTGCAAGCTCGCAAGGCAATCATGGAGGGAGCTCAGGGCTATATCTTCATGGGTGTGACCGAAGATAAGCCAAGTGTTGATCACTCAACCATATAAGACTTCTCTTGGTACTCTATCATATGTTTTCTCAAGATCTATGAACACCATATGTAAGTCTTTCTTCTTTTCCCTATACCTTTCCATTAATTGTCTCGTCAAGAAGATAGCTTCCATGATACATCTTCCTGGCATAACTCCAAATTGATTTATGGAAACCTTGCTCTCCCTCCTTAGGCGTTGTTCGATAACTCTCTGCCACAACTTCCTTCAAACAATTGCTTAATGAACAAGAAAATAAAATAATATATATATATATATATTTATGATTTTTTTAATATATTTTAAATAAGAGGAAAACAAAATCTGAAAAATAAAACTACTCTAGTTAGATAATTTAAGATATATTTACTAATAAATAAAAACATAAAATGATATATATATATATATATTATTTTTGAAATTTAATAAATTTTGAAAATTAAAATTAAAGATAGTTACTCTAATATTTTAAATTATTTTAGCTGGTAAAGATATATTAAAAACAGAAATATGTGTATATATATAATATACATTAAAATTTGAAATAAAAAGGAAAGAAAAATATGAAATTTTAGATAAATCTACCAACTAAATTATACATACTATATTTACTAATAGAGATTAGAGATAAAAAAAAATTAAAACTAAAATTAAGAAGATATCTACATGTTATTTGAAAATTAGGAGTAACTAGAGAAGAAAAAAAATTAAATGCTAAAAATATTTAAAAGATAATTAGATAAGATAACTACAAAAGATATGTTAGTAAATAAAAAAATATGAAAATTACAATCAATTAGATAATATATTTACAATATAAAACTCAAATTAATATTTCAAATAGGAGTGAGATATCAATCAATACTTAAAAGATATGTTAAATATTTTTTGAATTTTCAATTTCAAAATATTTATTAACTACTTAGAAGGTAAGAGATATTTACAATATAATAAAATATAATATAAAAGATATATACACCTAATTAAATCTAAAAGATAAACACACCTACTCTATTTACTCTAATTATTATCTACTAATCTATCTACACCTAATAAAATTTATCTACAATTATCTATAATTATTTACAATTATTTACTAGTCTATTTACAAATATTTACAAGTTCCTAATCAAATAAATATAAAAATCCATTTATTCCCTGGCAACGATATCAAAAACTTGTTATGATTTTATTTTATGTTAGATTCAATTTATAGGTCAAGTGTAACTCAATCATGATGTGCTAATTGGACTATCGTTCAAGTCATCTCCCAAAGAATAAAAAAGGGATTTCATGTAATTATTTAACTAAGAACTAGGTTTTTGTATTTCTATTTTGTGATTGTCAAGAAATAAATAACATAAAATGAATTGCAATAAAAATTAAAAAACAATAAAATAATTAAGTAGATATAGAAATACTAGATTTGGATGGTGAAGTCGATCTTGATGAATGAATGTCTAGGTTTGGACTTCAAATTTGTTCGATTCACTGTAACTTCACAATTCTCTACTCATCTCTATTGCTTATCCCCTATTCACTAATGTGATCTACCCTAGCTCCCATATGATTGCAGATTCTAAACTATTTGCCCCTTGGACATACCGACACAAACAATCAACATTAATGGTCAAGAATTTGTGAGGCTTAACCAAGATTATTCTATCTCTAGAGATAATCTCAATTAAGTAATGATTCATGTTTGGGTTTCAACAAAGCACGACAAAACAAAATTTAATTCCTAAATTCATATACAAGATGGTCAATCAAATAAAAGCATTAATTACGAAAATAAATAAAGAACTCATGATGAAGTATTTAATTGATAGAATTAAAGCAAGACAAGGTTCATCATTTCCTCTCCTAGGTAGAAGGAATTACACTCATAAAAATAATACAGTAAAACCTAGAGTGTCTAAGGATTGCTCAAGATTTCTACTGTAACATCCTTAAAATTATATCTTGAATTCATATTTATAATTGAATTGTAAAAGTATGATGATACTTGGATAAAAAAATTTAGTTGAAGGGAAATGACCATATTGCCCTTCGCTTAAAATTGAAATTACAAAAATGCCCTTGAGGTGAAAATTACATAAATGCCCCTGGATATTTTTTGAAAATTACAAAAATATCCCTAGATATTTTAGTGAGATATTTAAGGTGGAAATTACATAAATGCCCTTGAATATTTTGGAAAATTACAATCATGCCCTAGAGTGACAAATTACCAAAATACCCTTGGATATTTTGATTAGATATTTTGAAGTGCAAATTACAGTAATACCCCTGGAGTTAGTGACAAACTATCAAAATACCCTTAGATATTTTGTAGAGATTTGAAGAAATTACAGAAATATCCTTGGAATGACAAATTATCATATTACCCTTAGTAACAGATAAAAATCATAAGAAAACTATAATTACATTAGCTATAAATTAAAAGAAACAAAAATGTAACATCCTCAAAATTATATTATGAGTTATATTTATGATTGAATTATGGAAGTAGGATGATAGTTGGATACAAGAAAAATAGGATAAATTTTATTTGAACATAAGTTGCCCAAAAACTTCCATATCTGCCACCTGGATTAAAAAAGTTATTTCTCTCTCAATTCTTATCCAAATTAAGTGTATGATATATGTAATTAAATATCTATATGTCTACTACAACATATTCAAATTTCAAATCAATCTAGATTGATTACTGCTTGCAATAACAAAAACACTAAGGTATGTCAGTGTCCTAAGATGAATTCGCGGGAAATTTGGAAGTATGGATTAAAAATTTCATATCTTGAGTTTTATAACTTCAAATTAGGCATGTAATACCTTGTTGGAAAGCTTAGGAAGTCTAGTTTAACATACTAGAAAATTATAATTTTTGGATTAGTAAATTGGTACAGAATAAACCATGAATGAACCATGTGCTGTGAAACATTTTTGTAGAAAAATGTAGTACTTGGCCATGTGTAGCTCCTAAAACTTTGACACAAAAACAAGAAACATGGAGAAGTTTCATGATTTGACAAGTGGAGGAACACTTGGAAGGAAGGAAGGAAGAAGCCTTAAGATTATAACAAGTGGTGGGACACTTGTAAGAGTCATGACAAGTGTAGGGACACTTGTAAAGGAATCATCATGACTTAGAGATTTTTCTAATATTCAATTATTTTCCACCCACTATATAAAGGGAGGAGGAGGAACCTTAGTGCAAACCAATTCCAAGACCACCCCTTTCTACAAACCTTACGTGAACTCTCTCTCTCACACCACCTTCATTTCATTTCATTTCATCTTTCCCTTTAAAGCTTAAATCAAGTAAGAAAGAAACCCCATCACCTTGAAGAAATCACGTGTAGAGGCAAGCAACCTTAGGAAGAATTTGACAAGCTTAGTAGAAGGATATCAAGGCTTCATCTCTTTGAGGATTCTCCTAAGGAAGGAAGCCATTTATCCATTCCATTTTCCAGACTCAAACTCACTTGAGTGATGTGTTGCAAACACATCTTAGTTTTAGGTTAGTTTTAGGTTATAATTTAGTTAAATAATTAGGAAAATAGATTAGAATTAGTTAAGTTTATTATGTTATTGTTTTAAATCTCATTTCAATACATTTGAGCAATTTCAGGTTAAAAAGAGGAAGTTCAAGGCAAAAGAAAGAAGAAAAGCCAGTTCAAAGTCCTGCGCGGATCGCGCGGGAATCCGTGCCACCAGCGCCAGGGACACAAAGCCAAGCCTCACTACTAGAAAAGCAGCTTTCAACATCGGTTATTTGAGACATTTAACATCGGTTCTGGGACGATGTTGAATCAGGCGACGTTGAAAGTTGCGAATTTAACATCGGTTCTGACAACCGATGTTAACAAACGTTAAGCACATCGGGTTGCCATCAATAACCGATGTGGACATGTCGTACATGAAAACGCTAAAAAGAATAAACGATGGTTTGACAACATCGATTTTGTCGTAGAACCGATGTTAACATGTAAATCAACATCGGTTTTCAATATAAACCGATGTTGTTTCTTCATAACAACATCGGTTTTGTAAAGTAAACCGATGTTGTTTGTTGATAACAACATCAGTTTTTCAGAGAAAATCGATGTTGTTTTAATGCAGGAACATCAGTTTTCTCTCGAAAACCGATGTTGTTATCAACAAACAACATCGATTTACTATTGAAAACCGATGTTGTTTCTTCATAACAACATCGGTTTCCGAGAGAAAACCGATGTTGATTTACATGTTAACATTGGTTTTATTGGCAACCGATGTTGTTTTTTTATTTTATTTTTTAAATATTTGATTTTTTTTTAATTTTAGCAGTTCTTCAACCTGCAAATTTAAAAATCCAGAACTAGCAATGCACAATTTAAATATCCAGAACCAGCAGTGCACAATTTAATAATATTCCAATAACAAATCCAATGTAATGTGTCAATGTACATAAAGAAGCTAAAATTTAATATATATACAATTGTTTTCAAAAATACAAATGAACCCCCTAATCTACTAATACATCTTGTCTAACTTTAAGAAAAAATTTCGCCCATTCGAGTCTGATTGCCTTCATGGTGTCCGCTTCTAATGGTCTTTGATCATTGAAAAACTGCATGCATGACATGACATAACAAAACATGTAATAATAAGTACAAAACAAAAACAAGTAAACCAAAACAATTTGAATTAGACAAGTAATTACCATGTCCCAACTATCAGTGAAGGCTCCATGGACTATTGTCTGCATCCAATGCATGACATAATAGCCACACTCAGTGCTTCCTGTTTGCCTCATTCAGACATTAAAATGATTTAAGAAAATTGAAGACAATAATGACTTTATCAATTATACAATTATGTATCACAGCCATCTTCTGAACTACTAATGGCAGGAAACATACCCTATTATGAGCTTCAGAGCTGCCACTAATTATCTGGATGAAAGGAAAACAGAGTCATCAGACGTTAGAACTAAAAGACTATATAGCATGATGGTCAAAACATAAAAATCAGTCTAGAATAGAATACCTGAAGAACCTTCTGCATACAAGCTTTTGCACCGCCTGAAAAGGATGCAAAAACAATGGGGCAAGGCCTGATTTTCAGCAGCTGTATAATGAATACAAGGTGGTATTTGTAAGCTTGAGCCTAAGTATCAACTTAGCCATTTTTGTGAACAATTGCTTGGCAACACCATTATTTGAGAGCCTGACCAATCCAATGACTAAAACAGACTCTACCAGTGCTGCTACTTATGTTATAACCAACATCATCAGCCTAACATAGCTCCCAATTATTCCCAACATAAATACTTAACAAGTATTCTTAACAAGGACAAAAAATAGCATCACAAGTTTACTTAATCAGCCACTAAGTGTCCTAAATTTTTTAACCAGCCATACAAACTTCACTTAGTATAATAACAGTGACAATAAATTAAACATCAATAATGCTATAGTCAAAACAAACCACAACAGAAACCAAAACAAACTAGCAATCATGTATAGTGTTTTTCTTTTTCCTTTCTTGTTTGTCATAGTGTAAATGTCCAGTAGCACAAACAATTAACACCAAACAAAACCAATTCCAGCAGATGTCCATACAATTATCCAACATTTTTTAAACAAAAATACATCAACAGATACCCATTGTCTCTTTCACATGAATAACCAAGACCAACAAGCATGGAATAAAGTCAAGTACCTGCGAAAGCTAATACCAACAATGCGAACCACGGTCTCAACCAAATGACGCCTCCTACTTTGCAAATCCATGGCGGTAACATAAAAACCAATTACCAACCACTTATTAGTTCGAAATGTGAGTTCCCATAGTACCTCGAATAGAACAGACCAAAAGACTCTACAAGCTGAGGTTAGGGCAAGTACCTGAGCCCGTGCGACTGCCGTCAATGTCACCGGTGACACCGAAAGCCTGGGATGAGGTCGCGAGGTTAACGAATGCTTTGGATGATATGGAGAGTTGAAGGATGAAGAGGGAGGTGGTGGCCACTGTAAAAGCTTAGATTAGGGAGGAGGGAAAACTTAAGGCGCGACAGAGGTGGTATTTGATTCGGGGGGTGATGTGTTATTTTAACAAAGAAAACAACATCGGTTGTCACTCCAAAACCGATGTTAACCACTACAACTTAACATCGGTTTCATTAAAAAACCTAAAAACCTTCACATTAACATCGGTTTTCTTAAAAACTTCAAAACCGATGTTAAATTGTTCACTGTAGCATCGGTTTTGTCTAAAAATTTGAAAACCGATGTTAAATACTTAACCTTAACATCGGTTTTTCTGTAAAAACTTAAAAACCGATGTTAATAACCAATGGTTAACATTGGTTTTAGGTATTTTTTTGAAAACCGATGTTAAATTTATCCTTTTAATTACGTAATTGCCACCGCGTTTTCGTTAACATCAGTTTTCCGGATAACCGATGTTAAATATGCGATGTTAAAAGCTATTTTTTTAGTAGTGCCTTTTCCCTCGAAGAACCCACGCGGACAGGGCCAAGTCCACGCGATCAGCGCCACAAGCTCAACATCAGACCATTCAGCTCGAATACTCCACCCGGTTAGCGTGGAGACCCACGCGATTAGCGCCATGCTTTCGAATAGACCGCGCGGTTAGCGCGGGACGCAGCGCGGATCTCGTGGAGAAGATTCTGTTTCCTTAATTAACTTATTTATTTCGAATTTGAGTGCTGTTTTAGGCTTTATTACCTTAATTAAATTATTCTATAAATAAAAAGCCTTTGAACTGAGTCTGGGGACCTGGGATACCTTGGAATACATTGGATTAGCCAGAGAAACTTTCTAAACATCATTCTAAATCCCTGGAAATCAAGAATCAAGGTTAGGGTTTCAACACAGTCATGTATTATTCAACAGCTTTGATGTTCTTGAGGCCTATGGCATGCTAAATCTTGTATTGTGGGAAGGCCATGAACTGATGTGAATTCCTCTATAATTTGACTGGTATTGAATAATAATGTTTGATTGTTTTATTTCATTCTGCACTTATTTCTATTCTTATTTGGAATTGATCACTCTGATTAAGTACTGAGGGTTAGGATTCGCAATGGGAACGTTGGGGTTCTAATTTCTGACCTGTTTAGAATAACATTTGTTCATTACCTAGGAATAGGATGCGGGAATGCAGAACTTATAATATGGTCTTTTTAATGCTTAAACTGATAGACTTCACTAAGGAATTAGGTTTTTGATTCAGGTTAAAGGGTTAATTCACTAAGGGATTAGGGATTAACTAATTTAGAAAAGATTTATTCTCTGAGCAATCATAACAAGAAACCCATATGATATATTCTCTAAATGCTTAGTTTGATAGGATCGCTAAGGGATTAGGATTCTCGATCAAATTAAAGGGATAAGTCGCTAATAAATTAGGATTTACGAAATTAGGAGAGATTTATCATCTGTGTAAATTAAACTGATAAACCAGTCAAGTGAAGGAGGTAGGAAGCAAAGGGGATTGCGCCTGACCACAATTATTCTTCCATTGGTACTTTCTTGATTCAATTTACTGCTTATTTAATTTCTATTTTTACTTAAGAAACAATCAATCAACAACAACTTTCTTCAACATTTATTGTTTTATTTTAAATCACGTTGCATTAATCTTACTATGAATTTCACCTCAATCCCTGTGGAGAACGATACTCACTTA
The DNA here is from genome assembly GCA_007407185.1 of Glycine tomentella. Taxonomy (NCBI): domain Eukaryota; kingdom Viridiplantae; phylum Streptophyta; class Magnoliopsida; order Fabales; family Fabaceae; genus Glycine; species Glycine tomentella. The sequence continues at coordinate 18,528 of PYAF01001632.1, read as the reverse complement.
CCTATTTTATTACTTGAAACGATCGGTGCACTTGCCGTAGTGTGCGGAATAGTCACAACACATTATTTTTCTATTCTTATTGTCGCACACGTTTAAGTAACCTTAATTCGATTCCTCGCAATTAAGTCCTAAGGATATTTTACTAAATATCGATTCCTTGCATATTTAATTAAATACCCCAGCATTAAGATCTTATTCACGTGTTTGATGCGATCAAAACGTTAAGCCTGATTCCTAGCAACGTAACGTAGTGAGTGATTTAATTCAGTTCAAACCCTAAATTTACTTTCCAGTCGCCTTTAGGGTTAAATTCATGAAACTAATGATCAATTAGAATCAAGCGTTAAGCGTAGAATAAAATCACCAATAAGGAATAGAACAATGCATAAATAATTAAAAGAGCATAGGGATAAGAAGAGTATGTCCAATCCTTAGAGAAGTTTAAGCGAACATCGGCAGAACCTCCTCGAGAGAACCACTGACTAAGCTCGTCATTGATCCTCTTTTCGGCAGAGTTTCCCTACAAAATTCACTCTTCCTTACTTCCGTAAGCTTCTACCCTCACTTAAGAAGTAAAACAAGCTAAAATAAGAACAAGTAGCTCAAATTGGGGAGAAAGGAATGCTTCCATGCTCCAAAATCTGTCCATATTTATAGGTTTTGTGGACCTGGCTGCTTTGGTCGCCCAGGCCACCATTTCCTTCATAATATGGTCACCTGGGCGAGCTAATGTCATCTTCTGGGAACTTGTAACTCGCCCAGGTGAAATGTGCATGGCATGGCCACCTGGGCGAGCTAATGGCTTAATGGTGAAGTTTTCTTTGGGCCTTGTGGATTCTTGGGCCTGGAATGCTGTTGGAACTTCATTATTTGCTTAGATCACTCCCTTCTCTAGGTTTTTGCATGCTTGATACTTCTATAATCTTCCAACCTAACAGAATTGAATCATTTGGACGAATCCTCTCAAAATATGAAAGCATGACTTACCTTTATATAACCATCATTTGACTAGGTTTCTAGGGTTAATTTGTGGATAAAGTTAATCAAAATAACGGATAAGTGCCATTTTAAAATCCTATTTTTACTAAAATGTGGCACTTATCAACAAACAGCCAAAAAGTTACCAAGTAAATCTTCTTCTATTCTCCATCACTAGTAAAGCCACCTCTAAATATGGCTAATAGAAAGGGAGAGGAAAATAGACCACCAAGGAGGACTCTAGGTGATTATGCGTATCAACAAGGACCAAAGTATTACAACAACATAGTCATTCCTCCTTTCAGTAAAAAAGTTGTGGAATTGAAGCCTGCATTGCTCAGTCTAATTGGATCACATCCTTTTGCCGGACTAGATCATGAAGATCCATACACTCATTTGTCCACCTTTATGGAGCTGTGTAGTACCATGGGAGCCTCTAATGCAGATGCTGAAGTTGTCTATCTCAGAACTTTTCCGTTCTCCTTGACAGGTAAGGCAAAGGTATGGCTTCAATCCCAACCTAACAAAAGTCTTAGCACTTAGGAAGAAGTGGAGGAGAAATTTATTGCCAGATTCTTTCCTCCATCTAGATTCATAAATGCAAAGTCAGCAATTGCTACTTTTCCCAAGGGTATAATGAACCTCTCTGTGAAACATGAGAGAGATTCAAATCTTTACTGCGTAGGTGTCCAAACCATAACTTTGATGATATTGCATAGTTACATATTTTCTACAGTGGTTTGAGACCTCAAACCAAGATGATTCTTGATGCCTCAGCTGGAGGTACGATGATGTCAAAGAGCCCAAAGGAAGCAATTATAATCATTGACTCCATAGCAGCCAGTGATTATCAATCTCATCATGATAGATCTCCGATTCAAAGGAAAGGTATAATGGAGCTGGATACTCAAAATGCAATTCTAGCTCAGAATAAGCTCTTGACTCAACAAATAGAAGCCTTGACCAAACAAATAGGCCAACTTCCTCAACAATTTCATCAACTAAATGGTGATTGCCAACAAGAAGAAGAGGTTGATTATATGCAGAATCAGACCAGACCTCAACAGAACTTCCAAGGAAATTACCAAGGCTACAGAGATGGTCCAAGTTCTTATAGCTGGAAGCAGAAATATGAAAATGCATATTATGGTCCCACTAACTCTTCTTATGCAGGTCCCTCTAACAACTCATATGTAGGTTCTTCAAATAGGGTTCAACAACAAGAAGAAGCTCAGCCTGATAGAATATCAAAAATGGAAGATATGCTAACTCAGTTTATGCAGATGAACATTTCAAATCAAAAGAACACTGAGGCTTCCATCAAAAATCTTGAAGTTCAGGTTAAACAGCTTGCAAAACAAGTGTTTGAGCACAGAAATGGACCCTTTTCAACAAAAGCACATGATAATCCAAGAGAACCAAGAGGATGTTTTAGAGTGGATGTCTTGAATGGAGGAATTTCTGACTCCAAGAAGTTGGCTCAAGGAAAAGATTATTCAGCTGAAGCATTAGAGGAAATGAGTAAATCTGAAGAAAAAGATAGTTTAGACTATCTACAACAATCAGATGCTTTCAAGAAAATTCCTTACCACCAGTTTATCTTTGAGGAATTGTCAGAGGAAGTGAAAAATCAAGAATCACAGATAAAGGTAAACACAGTACCTCCATATGCTAACAATGCTTTCCTTTGCAGGGAATTTAAAGAAACTAGTTATCAGCAATACAAGTCCAAAAGAAAAGAAATTGGTTAAAATATTGGAGGAAAATACAAAAGCTAAGGGCTCATCCATATTGTCCAATTGCTGGGAGCCGAAACCATAACAAAGGCGTCCAGCTAATACGACGTTAAAGAAGCGCTCTTGGGAGGCAACCCAGTGTTTTTAATTTTTGTCTTTATTTATGTCTTATGCTTATAAATTATATGTCTAAATTTTACTTTTTTGATATCTTATCTTTTTGAAAGTATCATCTGTTTTGTTAGAACTTGGCTGCAGGTCGATTTTGTTAGGAAAAGGCAAAACAGGTGAAAAGAATGTGGCAAATCTTGTTGATTATCTGAATGGAGAACATAGAGCTTCTCAGCCACCACGATCTTCAAAAACCAGTGACATTGTTTTTACTGCTTTGTAGTACTTTGTTTATTTAGTCACTTTGTTTATGTTTGCATTTTTACTTGCACACAGAGGTTTCTCTTTTTTTTTTGAAAATACACATTTTAAATACTTTTTGTTTTCTTAACATGCCTGTATAAATCTTTTTTGGGGCTTAACTGATATGTCATGTTTTGAAAAGAATCAACAAATAAATATTTTGAAAATTGTTTTTCGACTTGGATCAGAACACCATAAAATGATTTTTGAAAACTTTGAGAATGAAAAGCAAAGGAATAGGTTTTTCAAAATACCAAATGAAGGCAAGACTGTTTACATAAAATTGATAAAGAACACCTTTCGAAACATTGATTTGATTTGAACATGAAAACAGACCTTAAAACCCAAGTGAGTGTGTGCATCCACATAAATTAAATTGAGTGTCCTCACTATAAAATCTATAGTGGATTTTGCATAAATTTCTAATTGTCATAACATATGATGCATGAATATGATTTAGGCCTTTTTTCTTATTAAACATCTTTTTAAGCCACTGGCCAAAAAGCTATCCCAACATACTTAAATGATTTATCCTTTGTAAAACCCCTTTGAGCCAAACACTTGATATTTTGTTGGAACCCTAACCTAGGATAAGAATTCCCTACCTTGCCTTAGGTTAGGAGAGCAAAAGAGGATTTTGTTGGAAATGTTTATCAGTTGGGTAG
>PYAF01001632.1:0-10434 GCA_007407185.1 Glycine tomentella | reverse complement strand
TGATTTCTCTGAGAGAACCCTTGAGAGCTCGGAGTTTAAAGGCGAAGGAAGCTTTGATTGAGCGATCTAACCTTGGGAAAGCGATTCCCTGGTGTTTCTGAACATCACAGAGGTAAGAAACTCGAGCTCTAACCGTTGGTTCTGTGTATTGGATTTCGGGGTTTTGGGGTTATCTTGAGGGGTGTTTTTGGAGGTGTTAAAGCCGTTATTAGGCTCGGACTCTGTAGAGTCTTATGCTCAGAGGACTGTTCTGAGGAGTTTAGAGCCTTGAATCATCCTGTTGAGGATCAAATGATCACTTGTAAAGTGATTGGTTTATGTTTATAGAAAGGATGAGAGTTCCCTTTCGCTTGAACGGTCTAGAACCGTATCTGATACATTATATGCTTGTTCTTGTGTAGGACGTGAGCTTGAGAGCTCTGGTGGTGTTGACCACGAGGCCGGGAGAGATGGTGATCTGTCTAGAGCAGGTAAGCTCTTGGTTCTTGTTTGTGTATCCTCTGCTGCGTTCCACCATATATCCACTGGGATTATGGTTATGATATGTGTATAGATTAGTAGAGGAATGTGTATAATGCTGTGAATAAATGGTAGATGTTGTCTGAACCCTATGAAAGGGTAATAGATGCTTGACGTTTGATCTGAACCCAAAGATGGGTAATTATTATGTATGGCCATGAGTTGTTGATTGATGATTGATGTGTACTGGATCCCTGAGAAAGGGAAATTGCTGTATATGGCTATTATTCATTGATAGCATGCCTTATTGATTAGGAAACTTGAGTATGCATGTATATAGATGCTGTGTACTGAGGTTCTGATCCCTATGAGAGGGAGATTGTGATGTATTGATCTGTTATGCTTGAAATGTGAACTGAACCCTGTGATAGGGGATTGATATGCATGGCTATGATGTGATTGAATTGTGGCATATCTGGTTGAATGTGAAACCTGATTATGCGTGCTATGCTTGAATAGCATCATATTATTGTAGGATAGATGATTTGAGATTGAGTAAGACTTGGTGAGAGATGAGCCTGTGATATGGAGGTAGCCTCCTACGTGGAGATGTTCCCATATACACAGAGGTAGCCTCCCCAGGCACTTGTATTGTGTTAGAGGATGAGATGGCCCTGTGATACATAGAGGTAGCCTCGTGATAAGAGATGTACCTATGTATACAGAGGTAACCTCACCAAAAAGGAGATGTACCTGATATATAGATGAGCCTCGTGAGATAGAGATGTACCTATATATCTAGAGGAAGCCTCCGCTAGGGATACATGCAGGAGATGTGCCGAGTATATAGAGGTAGCCTCCCTGTGAGGAGATGTTCCTATATACTTAGATGTAGCCTCTGCATGGCAGTTATTGATGTGATGAATGGTTTTATACCATGAGTATGCCTAGATTTTGGCTGATGGATGTGAATAGCCTGATTGTCGTCAGGTGTATTGTGCATTGATGTGCTTGATGATTGATTGAGTGATTCACTGATGATGATTGTGATGGTTGTTGATATATATATATATATATGTGTGTGTGTTGTCAGTGAACCAGGGGAAGGAAATACCTTCAAGGGCCCTGAGTTTACTGAGATTTTATATCTCACCCCTTGTGTGGGGCTATGTTTTGCAGGTGATTCTTCGAGAGTAGCAGATAGATCCCAAGGCAAGAAGCCTATGCAGGATTAGCTGCTGTTGGACACCTTAGGTTAGAGGACATGAGCATGTGGCTCAGATGTTTTGTATTTTGTTTTAGATGTGGATTTTGATGTACCCTGATGGGATATTTGTACAGTTTTGTATTGTACAGAGAACTTATATGTATATTCACCATATTATAGTGTACAGTGCTGATGACAGTGACCTTTTGATTACATCACTCATGTTTATGCTTCCAAACTGCTAAAACTCTGATTGAATATCTGTCTGATTATGATGTATGTTTGGTAATGACCCAGTTCAAGAGGATTGGGGCGTTACAATGAATGTAGTAGACAATACATGTACAAAGGTAGGGAGCATTTAGTGTGAATTGCCCTAGCTACTTCACCACATATATCATCACAACCCTCCATAGTCTATCCATAATATTAATGTTTATAATTAGGTTTTAATTTAATTCTTTATACACACTCAACACCAATTTCTCATAAATATTTGTGATCCAACCTATCGATACAATTTATAATTTAATTGGTCAAACAATCCTCGTGGAAATGATATCTTTTCTTATCACTTTATTACTTGTACGATCGGTGCACTTGCCGAGTACGCAACAAGTTTTTGGCGCCGTTGCCGAGGATTGTTTTAGCCAATTTCATTATAACATTTTATCTTTAAGGTTGGATTTATTTTGTTACTAACCTGCTTCCAGAGTTTATGCGAGGTACCGCTGACCCCGTGAATCTACAGTTTGATCCTGAGATCGAAAGAACTGCTAAGAGGAATCAGAAGTAGCGAAACAAAGAAGGGAAGCAGAAGTATCTAGTTCTAGACCATTACAAGAAGAAGAAGAACAACAAGAAGAGGAACTAGATATGGCTGAGCAGAACCGTGATCAGCCAAGGCCGGAGGATGAACTCATGGAGAACATCCTTGCTCCTTTGTTCGTCCAGCCTGCCTCCAGCATTGTCAGACCACCAATACAAGCGAACCATTTTGACATCCACCCATCTCTGATTAGCTTGGTGGAACGGAGTCAATTTGGTGGGGACTTTGCTGATCGATTTATGATGATATGCGACACCATCCGCCATCAAGGAGTAATGGCGATGCTATTCGGTTACGGCTCTTTCCTTTTGCCTTGAAAGGGAAAGCTTTCAAGTGGTTGGGCCACTAAGCTTCAAACAGCATAACCACCTGGGATGAGCTGATGGCAAGGTTCTTTGCTCAATATTTTTCCATGAAGAAATACAACCACTTGGTGAATGAAATCACCAACTTCACTCAGCTTCAAGGAGAAACATTATGCACGGCATGGAACGGATTTCAAGAGCTCATCCGACGATGTCCTCAATATGACATGCCAGTTGGGAAGAAGGTGGGCATCTTCTTCAATGGGTTGTCACCGGAGTCCAAGCTAGTAGTTAATGGAGCAGCTGGAGGCTCAATAAGATCAAAAACTGCATTTCAGACCTATGAATTGATCGATTCTTTGGCTCGAACAGAAAATGAAAGCATTGCAACTCAGCCTAAGAGAGAAGTCATTCATTTGGGCAGCACTGATGCAATGTTGGCGGAGCAGAAGTTGTTATCACAGCAGCTAGCCATCCTCAATGCTAAAATTGATAAGCTTGAGATCTCAAAAGCTCAAGCTTAATTAAAGCAGGTGTGGTTGTATGTGAATATTGCCAAGGGGACCATGAGTCCAATGTTTGTCCTACCTTGGTGGGGGCTGATCCAATTCAGGTGAACGGAGTATGGTATGATCAGAGGCCATCACAAGGTTATCAGAGGAACTATAACCAAGATTCTGGGGTGGTAGTTATCCAAGAAGACCACAAGGAGGTGGGTTAGACTATAAGTCTAACCATTATTTGCAACCGCCTCCCATCCCTCCCAAGGAGCCATCAGAGTTAGAGAAGGCTATGTTGCAGTTGGCCAAAACCATCAACGATCACATCCAGAACACTGATGCCTTCATGAATGAGACTAGGTCTCAACTGAAGAATCAGGGTGCATCCATCAGGAATTTGGAGACTCAAATTGGCCAGATTTCTAAGCAACTAGTTGAGAGACCACCTGGTCAATTCCTTAGTGATACTGTAGTAAATCCTAGGGAACATGCTAAGGCCATAACCACCAGAAGTGGGATAGTGATTACCCCTAAAGAAAAATCCAAAGTGGTTTCAAGAGAAGAGGAGAAGGAAGAGCCTGTAATAGGGGAGGAACCTGAAGTAGAAGAACAAGCACCTCCCAGCAGCTCAAGAGAGAAGGAAAAAGGAAAGGAAAAGGTCTCTGATGCCTTGAAGCAGCCTTTGAATTTCTTTAAATTTGAGAAACCTCCTTATCCCTTGAAGACAAAGCAGAAGGCTCAGAAGTAGCAGTTTGCTAAATTCTTGGAGATGTTCAAAAAGTTGCAAGTGAACATTCCTTTTGCTGAGGCATTGGCAAACATGCCCAACTATGCCAAGTTCATGAAAGAAATTATTTCCAAGAAGCACAAGCTGCAGGAATGTGATACAATGGTTTTTACAGAGGAGTGCAGTGCCATCATTCAAAGGAAGATGCCTCCCAAGCTTCGGGATCCTGGAAGTTTTAACATCCCTATTGCAATTGGAAATGTTAATGTGGGGAGAGCTCTCTATGATCTTGGTGCCAGCATCAACTTGATGCCTTTAACTGTATGCAAATCCCTGGGCATTTCTGAACTAAAGCCTACCATGGTGTCTCTTCAGTTAGCTGATAGGTCCTTGAGAAAGCCTAGTGGGGTCTTAGAGGATGTTCTTGTCAAGGTTGACAAGTTCATCTTTCCGGCTGACTTCATTGTTTTGGACATGGCTGAAGAGAGTGAGATACCGCTTCTTTTGGGAAGGCCATTCTTAGAGCCCATGCACTAATTGATGTGGAGAAGGGTAAGCTAGAGTTAAGAATGGATGATGAATCGGTAGTTTTTAATGTGTTCGATGTAATGAAGAATCCTTTTGATCAGAATGATTGTTTCCGTATTGATGTATTGGATGAATGTATCCAAGCTGAAGAAATTCTGATCAAGGGAATAGAAGAAGAAGAATTAGAGACACAAGATTCCATCATGACCCAAGAAGTAGTGGAGGCAGCTATGGAAGTTTTGGAGAAGAAGGACACTGACATTGATCTTGGGGCACTAAAGCTAGAGTTGAAGGAGCTGCCAGCAGCCCTCAAATATGTGTTCTTGGGGGAAGATAAAACATACCCCGTCATTATTAGCAAAAGGTTATCTGGGGAAGAGGAAGCCAAGCTTATCAAGGTGCTCAAGGAGCATAAGTCCGCCATTGGATGGTCTATATCAGATTTGAAGGGTATTAATCCTTCATTTTGCACCCATGAGATTCTAATGGAGGTTGATGTGAAGCCAGTTAGGCAACCCCAAAGAAGATTGAATCCGATGATGAAGAAAGTTGTCTGGAAGGAAGTGGTGAAGCTTCTTGATGCAGGGATGATCTATCCCATATCAGACACCGCTTGGGTGAGCCCAGTGCAGACAGTTCCGAAGAAAGGAGGAGTGACGGTGGTTCAAAATGATAACAACGATCTCATTCCTACTAGAACCATCACTGGTTGGCGGATGTGTGTAGACTACAGAAGACTGAATGATGCCACTAGGAAGGATCATTTCCCCCTTCCCTTCATTGATCAGATGCTGGAAAGACTAGCCGACCATGCTTTTTATTGTTTCTTGATGGATATTCCGGCTATAATCAGATTTCCGTGGCACCAGATGATCAAGAGAAGACAACATTCACCTGCCCATTTGGAGTATTTGCTTACAGAAGGATGTCCTTTGGTCTATGCAATGCGCCTGCATCTTTTCAAAGGTGTATGCTATCCATTTTCTCTGACATGGTTGAAAAATTCTTAGAGGTGTTCATGGACGATTTTTCTGTGTTTGGTTCTTGCTTTGATGCTTGTTTATCTAATTTATCTAAAGTTTTGCAAAGATGTCAAGAAACCAACCTTGTTTTAAATTGGAAGAAGTTCCATTTCATGGTACGTGATGACATTGTTTTGGACCTAAAATCTCCTCAAAAGGCATTGAAGTAGATGAGGCCAAGCTTATGTTAATTGAAAAATTGCCTCCTCCGACAAAAGTTAACAATGTGCGTAGCTTCTTAGGCCACGCTGGCTTCTATAGGAGGTTCATTAAGGATTTTTCTAAGATTGCTAGACCTCTTAGCCAACTGTTAACAAAAGAATCTGATTTTGTCTTTGATGAAGCTTGCCTCAATGCATTTAATGTGTTGAAGGAAAAGCTTACAACTGCACCAGTGCTCACAGCCCCTGATTGGAACTTGCCATTTGAATTGATGTGTGACGCAAGTGCTTATGCAATTGGGGCTGTCCTTGGTCAACGTAAGGATAAAATTCTACATGTCATATATTATGCTAGCAAAGTTTTGAATGAGGCACAGATCAACTATGCCACAACTGAAAAAGAAATTTTATCTGTAGTGTATGCACTTGACAAGTTTAGACCTTACTTGATTGGTTCCAAGGTTATTGTTTTCATTGACCATGCTGCTCTTAAGTATTTATTGACAAAGCAGGATGCTAAGCCACGCTTGCTACGTTGGATGCTCTTGTTTCAAGAGTTTGATTTAGAGATAAGAGACAAGGCTGGAGTGGAAAACAAAGTGGCTGACCACTTGTCAAGGATTCAAGCTGCAAATCTGCAAGATGGGCCAGAATTAGCCATCAATGAGTCCTTTCCAGATGAGCAAATGATGGTTGTCACAAATGCTCCTTGGTTTGCTGATATGGCTAACTACAAACTTATGGGAGCAATTCCTGATGAATTTACATGGCAGCAAAAGAAGAAGTTCCTGCATGATGCCCGGAGATATCAGTGGGATAACCCATTTCTGTACTTCCAATGTGCTGATGGCATTATCAAGAGGTGTGTAGCTGAGTTTGATGTTCCAAAGATCTTGTGGCATTGTCATGCTTTAAGCTATGGAGGCCATTTTGGAGGCAACTGGACTGCTCACAAGGTTTTGCAGAGTGGATACTATTGGCCCACATTATTCAAAGATGCTAAGGCATTTGTGGAGAACTGTGATGGATGCCAAAGAACAGGGAACATATCCCGTAGAGATGAAATGCCACTCAACAGCATCTTGGAGGTTGAATTGTTTGATGTTTGGGGGATAGACTTCATGGGACCTTTTCCCAAGTCTTTCTCTAATCAATATATCCTGGTAGCAGTTGACTACGTCTCCAAATGGGTGGAAGCAGTGGCATTGCCCACTAATGATGCTAGAGTTGTTGCAAACTTCTTGAGAAAGAACATTTTTACTCGTTTTGGAGTCCCCATAGCCATAATCAGTGATGGTGGCACACATTTCTGCAACAAGCAAATTGAAAGTTTGCTCACCAAGTATGGGGTAACTCACAAAGTGGCCACGCCCTATCATCCACAAACCAGCGGTCAAGTAGAAGTTTCTAACAAAGAGTTAAAAAGGATACTTGAGAAGACCGTTGGAAGTTCTAGGAAGGACTGGTCCAAAAAATTGGATGATGCATTGTGGGCTTACCGGACAGCTTTTAAAACACCGATAGGTATGTCACCGTATCAGTTGGTGTATGGGAAATCTTGTCATCTCCCGGTGGAGCTGGAACACAAAGCTATGTGGGCCACCAAGTTCCTCAACTTCAAGCTATCCAAAGCCATGGAGAAGCGTTTGTTGCAGCTAAATGAACTGGATGATTTCAGACTTGCCGCCTATGAGAACGCAAAGCTTTATAAGGAGAAAACCAAAAGATGGCATGATAAGCAGATCCATCCTAAGGAGTTTACCCCTGGACAGTAGGTATTTTTGTACAACTCGCGCTTGCGGTTGTTTCCAGGTAAACTCAAATCTAGATGGTCTGGACCATTGGTGGTTGTAAGGGTCTTCCCTTATGGGACCGTAGAAATCTCTCCTCTTGACACCAACAGACCTTTCAAGGTCAATGGATGGTGGCTGAAGCCATATTTTGGTGGTCAGATTGATAAGGATGTTGTGGCAATCCCTTTGAGCTCCCCTAATCCTTAGAGGATTAACCGTCAGGCTCATGACGTTAAACAAGCGCTTATTAAGAGGCAACTCAACTGTGTGTTTAATGATAGGTTTGAGTTTTTTTTTCTTAAGTTAGATAGACTAACAGTGTTGTTAGCTTTCATGTACTTGACCATATTTAGTCTTTTGGTGTTTATTGTTGTTATTGTTTATGTTTTTCATGAATGCATGATATTTATAGCTTCATTTTACATTTGGTGTAAGAATTTTGGTGATTCTGGGCTTTTAAAAGCTATTTTATGCCATTATGTATCTGTGCCAAAAGCATGGCGCCATCCGCGTGGAAATGGTGCCATCAGCGCCAATGTTTCTGGAGTCCCGCACCAAATGCGCGAGAATGGCGCCATGGGCGCCATTGCTTCTAGAGTTCCACGTTGTTGGCGCCAATGGCGCTGGCTGGGTTACAATTTAATGCATGGCGCCATCCGCATGGAACTGGCGCCATCAGCGTCGTGGTTTCTGGGGTTCCGCGCTGATGGCGCGACCATGGCGCGATCCGCGCGGCACTTAGGGCGCTGTTTTATTCTTTTTAAGTTTTGAAATTCAACCACCTCCCTCATTTTCTTATGCGACCTCTGGCCTCTCCTACCCCGCACTCATATCTCCTCCATTCCTCCGAACCTTTCTCAATTTCCTTCCTTACCTAAGCCCACACACTCTTCCTCGTCCCTCTACACCCTTCTTCTTCCTCCGTCTCCAAGGCAGTGCTTATCGTCTCCCTCAAAGGTCCCTATTGTTGTGCGCCTACCATTTCTTTTCTTTTGACTATGGCTCGAGACAAGGTATGTTTACCTTTTAAAGCCTGTGTTGGGATGCTTGGGACCAGGCCTTTGCTAGTTTAGGGTTAGGGCAAAGGGGTTTTAAACATCATGCTGAAATTGCATACTTGGAATGCTTAATTGATGTGCAGTAGGAATGGATGAGTTTGTAGGGTACTCCTTTTTGGTCGTCAATTGGCACAACAATGGTCCTAAGCAATGTCATTTGCTGCTAAGCATGTCTGTAATGAGTGTCTACTCAATTGTTTGGTTCCAAGAACGATTTGTCTTGACTGAATGTTATGAATCAGGGCTGTTGTTGCATTTCTGTTAGTGACATCATGGAGTAGTTGTGTTTGTACAGTGCTATAGGACAATTTCATTGTTTCCATTCCCTTGTGAGTTGTGATACTCTTATGCTTAAATAGCAGGGTTTATGTGTATGCAATTGGTGTGAGAGGGGGGTTGTGATTAATTCTCTACTTGTTCTTACATTGTGCATAGTTGATTTTGTAAGGCTTGAAGCTTGAGCACAATTCATTTCACCATCCTTGTTGAGCATATATCTGAAAGTTTTATTCCTTTTGCATGCTGCTAGTTCTCAACAAAGTCTGTATGGTTAGGTGTGTTTCCATAACTGTGTCCTAGGTTGCTTAGTCCCATGAGTGCATTGTCATACCTTAGGTTTTGACTAACACCTTTTACTCAAGTTTCCTTATCAATTGGCACTGTTGGTTTGTTTTTGGCATGCTGGTTTAATTTGAACCCTCTTGGGGTATATTGCGAATGTATGCCAGAATCAAATCTGGGAATCATGCTTAAATGGGACCAATTCATTTTAATTGTTGACTTCCCTGGTGCTTCTAAATATAGTTGAGTATGCCTTTGGTGTAAAGCTGTGCATGTGATGCCTTCTATGTCTGTTAGTTGTACTTGCCTGGTGAAATGGTCTGATTTGTGTTAAGCTTGAGCATAATTCCCTGCATAATCATCTTGTCTAGAGCAAATCTGGGAATGTTGTTCCAATCTGTTTCTCACCCTTTTTGTCAATTTTCTTTCAAGCTCTGGAACTTATTTGATCACCATTCGTTCCCAAGTACTAGCTTGTTCTGAAATTGATATTGATGGATTTGTGTTGACAACAAGCTTGGTGACCTGAGCTGTTGATTATAATTATGTGTTGAAATATAACTGATTCTCTGAAATTGATTTTCGGTGTCCTTTGCATTTGAGTGAATGTTTGAACTCATTGCACATAATTGTAACCATCATTGTTGACAACATGATTTCAAACAAATCTGGGAATCACAGCATTGGTTTCAGTGTGCTCAAATGTGTATCTATATATCTGCTTGTTCACCTATGTTTTGCTTGATTCCTTGTTACCTGATATAGTATATTATAAATCTGGGAATTGCAGCTTTGGATTAAGTGTACATCAAACTGTTATCTGTTGACTGTTGTTTCCCCCTGTGCTTTATTTGATACTGGGTTGTTTGATATGGTTTATTCCAAATCTGGGAATTGCATGTCCACTGTTTGAGGCCCTATCTGATGATTACTCACCCTGATGACGTGTATATGGTACATTGGAATTTTCTGCATTTTAGGGTAAACAGGTAGACACAGGGAAGAAGCAAAAATCTACCACAGGGACCAGCAGGAAGAGGCCTCGCTGATGAGTCACTATTTATCACTATTTACTCATCTTTCTATACTCATTTTAATCCCTAATTTGTGTTTAAACGTTTATATTTTGCATTGTTTCTCATTTGGGATTTAATTAGACCAATAATTCGGATTTTAATTAATTTGGATTATTTTAAGTTTAATTATTCTAATTTTTATTTACAGGGCAGTTTAATAATTAATTGAGCTTGGAGTTAATTTATGGACTTGAAGATTAGTGCGCCA
>PYAF01001631.1:25859-43876 GCA_007407185.1 Glycine tomentella | reverse complement strand
CCATTTCATTCGAACAGAAAAGAGGATTAAAGTCCAAAAGATTGATACCAAACATAATCCAGCAGATATGTTTACAAAACCAGTTCCAAGAAGCAAGTTCATGCACTGTTTGGATTTGCTGAATATTGATAAGTGGAAATAAGTCTTCTGAGTCTGGCAGCAGTTTTTTATATACCAGGATCTAAGCATGAGATTCAAGCGCAAGGTGGAGATTTGTGATATATGTCTTGTATCTCAAGCTATATAGTTAGTGGTGTATTTAGATGTGTACAGAGGAAGGTTGTTATTAGCTTTGCTATAAAAAGGGATCATAGCACCTCTTTGTATGTACTCTCTCTATTCCATTAATCAATTGAAAAAATCTGTTGCCCGTGGATGTAGCTCAATTGAGTGAACCACGTAAACTTTGTTCTTTTGTTTTCTCTCCCTCTCTTTTGCTTGTTCATATTCTTTCCTCTCTGTTATAGTCTTTTGTTCTTCTGCATATGGGTGTTTTCTTGGCATAATCACTACAGCCAGCGCCTTTCTTTCTTTATATATCATAGGTCAAACAATTCACTCAAAAGAAGATTGAGCAATTTAACACATATGAGGAAATTTTTGGATTTTTATTCATTGTTGAAAGACTTAAATCATTCACTAATTTGGATTTGAAATTACGTTATAAATATTTTGAAATTTATCTAAAAATGATAATTCTTATAATTTTGATGGTGAAAATTAATTTGAAAAAAAATTTAGAAATGTTTTAATAATTGAATCAAAATCAAGTTTTTCTTTTTTTTTTCTTTTTTAATTCAGGGAGGATCCAAAGGAGCTCAAAATCAAGTTTTATGATACTGGGTTATTTAAAGACATTTAATTATTTTTCTAATGAGTGTATACCTTATAGAATAATATTAACTATTATTGTTGTATTTGCTAAATTAAATAGTTTTGTTTTAATATCTATAGATTGAAAATAACTTTTTAAAGAATAATGATTATTTGCTGTAAAAAAAATATTGATTATAAATTGATGATTCTGTAAAAAAAAATGTAAGGATAATATTCAAATCATTATGGTGATATCATTTTTTTTAGTTTTTTCATGGTACCAAAAATATCATATCCGTCTCTAGATGCATATGAGCATAAAGAAACGGCCCAAAAAAAGATATAAAATGTTTAGGAGATATCAAATTATACTAGTATAATTTTTTATAATTATTACACCGTTTTTATAATTTGATATAAAATGTGATTTTTATTAATCCAACCATTGAATTATATGTACATATTATCAACATGGTCTTATCAAATTTTGTCAAAATTGAATAACAATAAAAAGATAATCAAATGATTTATATTTTAGTATATATTAAAATGTTTATATTTCGATTTTAATTTATATGAATAAAATAATAAATGATGTTAGATTAATATGAAATTTGGTATATATGATTTATGGGAAAGAAACTTTTAATATAGAGTTTTTTAAGAAAATGTTATCCACTTGAAAATTATAAAATGATATAATAGTTGTCAAAATTATACAGATATAATTTAATCCATACTCTCTCTCTCTCTATATATATATATATTTAAAAATATAGATATTTCAAGTGGAACTTTAAAGCATTACTCTTGATACATCTCCATAATTCTAAAAAATAAACCAGTTTAATCAGTCCAAGTGAGATTAAATAAATATTTGTTCACTTTTGGAATATTATATAAATTTTTTTTATCGATATGCTTGTAATCAAACTAGTTTACCATTCCCATTATCACAAACAATTTCCTTTCCGATTTGTATAAGAGAAATGTTATAAATAAATAAATAAATACATAACATTAAGCAGAACAACATATTGGACTTGGCTCAAAAAAAAAATTGGACTACTAGAAGGGGTTCTATAAATGCATGCTTAGTAACTTTCTTCACTATACAAGCTATATATGCCGCTGTTAGAATCAATCTCATTTTCATTTTCATTTTATTGTGGTACGCACACAGGCACTTGGTTGCCACAAATGGTTAAAAAAACAAATACACATTTCTGAAGATTAGAAATAGCTCAAGCGAGACTCTATTGAACGTCCATTGGTTTGACGCCGAGGTGTTCCAATCTCACAAGCATTGACTCTTGATGCAAACCTGAGTGAGCATAGTGACTCGCCAACTGATGAAGGATCAGGTGAAATGTTCACAAACATTAGTGTCTTGGAGTCTCCACCTAGACAAGGCTGTTCAACCATCATGTTCAAGAGATTATTAATTATTAGATTATCTCAAATCATTCAAGGCCAACACCAAATATATCATCAATTTTGTAGTGTGGAATTCAAAAACGGGTTTAATTGTCATGCACTATCATTGTGAAACTTTTTACACTATATATCAACGGATCAACCCATCAGAAATCATCCTTTGAATGACTTTTAAGGTAATTATGATAATGGTCAACAAGCTTGTCATATATGATGATTTCTGATTGATTGATAATATAAATGCATGACAATTAAATTAAACTCTTCGGAATGCCATGTGAAAGAATAATAATGCATTACCTGAAGCAGATATGTAAGCTTTGAGTTCCTGAATGGCACATGGTCCTCCTTCTTGGCTAAGGCGAATATAACATCACTCAAGGATGATAAACTTTTGTTGATTGCCTGATTACAGATGAAAGAGTTTAAACTATTTGAAATCAAATAAGCACAAGTGAGAATGGAAAGCACAATGACTTTGCATACTTGAGTTTCTTTCAACCGGTCCCCAGTTGATCCACTCTTTGAAAGATGCTCGCTACCAGCAAGATCAATGAGGTTCAGAACACTTTGTACTTGTTGGTCAGTGCTCTGGAAGAAAGATTAAATAGGTTGCATTGTGATGCAAGTCAGTGTGTATGTTGAAGGTTGAGATGGAAATTGAAAACTGAACATAGAACATGGTTTTAGTTATTGTCAAAAGAGAAACATCTTTACCTCATTTACACCGTATATTCGAAGAGTGAATACAAAATGACTTCTTGATGATTGTTCATTCATCTGGGTTTTTCCCACAGATCTAAAAGGAGGTAAACAGAAAAAAAAGAATTCCATACAGTTAAGTTGGAAATAACTGTTGGAACAGAGTATAACAGAGAGGATTTGGTATCAGAGGAAAAACTCATATCATTATTACTGCTGCACTGCACTGCACTATATTATGTTGCAGAAAATATACAAGCACTCTTTATAGAGTTTCACATAGGCAATATAAAGCTAAAACAGATCACTAACTAATCTAACTGAATTAACTACCTTAACACTCTTCCTTAATTCAGTTCTACAACATTCATTACACCTAAATCATTTCTAAGCCTTAAAAAGCTATCCTTCTTCAATGGTTTTGTCAAAATATCAGCAACTTGATCTGCTGATCTGCAATATTCCAGCTTCAGCTTGCCTTTGCTCACTTGGTCTCTAAGAAAATGAAACCTTGTTTCAATGTGTTTACTCCTTCCATGTGCAATTGGATGCTTGGCCAGGTTTATTGCTGATTTGTTATCTACAAACAGCTTCACAATTCCTTCTTTTTTAACCTGCATTTCTTTCAGCAATGAATCAATCCACACTGCTTGACATGCACTCATAGATGCTGTCACATATTCAGCTTCACATGATGACAAAGCTACAATCGGTTCCTTCTTTGAACACCATGAAATTGGTGCTTCACCAAGCTTGAAAATGTAACCTGCAGTGCTTTTCCTATCATTCCTGTCTCCACACCAATCAGCATCTGAATATCCCATTAATTCAGCTTCCTCCTCTTCCATTCTACTTGGAAACAGCAAGCCATAATCCAGAGTTCCTCTTACATATCTCATGATCCTCTTTGCAGCTAAGAGATGAGGTACTCTAGGATTTGCCATGTATCTACTAATCAAGCCAACACTATAAGCAATGTCTGGTCTGGTATTGCAAAGATACCTCAATGATCCTATCATCTGCCTGTATTGAGTTGAATCCACAGCATCCTCACTTCCATCTTTTTCTAATACCAGTCCTGTTTCAACTGGTGTAGTTGCTGGATTGCATCTATCCATCTTGAACCTTTTTAAAGAATCACTTGCATACTTTCCTTGGTGCATGACATATCCATTTTTCACCTTCTTGAACTGAATTCCGAGAAAATATGACAGCTCTCCCAAATCTGTCATCTCAAACTCTTCCATCATGCTTTGCTTGAATGAACAGATTTCATGATCACTCTTACCTGTCACCAATAGATCATCTACATATAAGCAAACAATTAGTAGACTTGATCTTTCTCCTTTCACATAGACACCAAATTCAGAACTGCATTTCATGAATCCGATCTGCTGCAAAAATCCATCTATTCTCTTATTCCAAGCTCTTGGAGCTTGCTTTAAGCCATACAAAGCTTTCTTTAATCTGTAGACTTTGTCTTCTTCTCCTGTCACAGCAAAACCGGGTGGTTGTGTAACATACACCTCCTCTTCAAGTGGACCATTCAAGAAAGCTGATTTTACATCCATTTGATGCAGTTTCCAGTTCCTTTGACTTGCTATTGCAACTACCAATCTCACAGTTTCTAATCTGGCCACAGGTGCAAATACTTCCTCATAGTCTATTTCAGCTTTCTGCAAGAAGCCTCTAACAACTAATCTAGCTTTGTGCTTAATCACTTCTCCTCTTGGGTTCACTTTCACCTTATATACCCTCTTCACACTTATAGGTTTCTTATGAATGGGTAAATCCACCAGTTCCCAAGTCTCATTTCTCTCAATTGACTGGAGTTCATCTTCCATTGCACAAATCCAGCTTGGATCCTGCAGGGCCTGGTCCACACTCACTGGTTCAGCTTCTGATAATAATGCAAAGTGCACTAAATCACCTTCTGCATTCACTTGTGTATCAGACACAATATCAAAATCTTGCAGTCTTTGTGGAATGGTTCTAGTTCTCTGTGATTTTCTCACTTCTGCAGCTAGTTCTATATCTCCTTTTTCTTGTTCTTCTGCATCAAAATCAACCATAATTCTGCTTGGTCTGTCATCATTCTCCCAGTTCCAGCTTTTAGACTCATGTATGACCACATCTCTGCTTATGATCAGTTGCTTCCTCCTTGGATCAAACAGCTTGTAACCTCCAGTGGCATGATATCCGACAAGTATCAGCTTCTCTCCCTTGTCATCTAACTTCTGCCTTAGCTGATCAGGTATATGCTTGAAGCAAATTGAGCCAAAAACTCTCAAATGACTCACATTTGGCCTGCAACCTGTCCATGCCTCTTCTGGTGTAATACCTCTCAAGCTTTTGGTTGGACATCTATTAAGAATATAAGCTGCAGTACACACTGCTTCTCCCCACAGAAATTTTGGCAAATTCTTACTCTTAAGCATGCTTCTCACCATGTTCATGAGAGTTCTATTCTTTCTCTCAGCAGCACCATTATGCTGGGGTGTGTATGGTGGTGTGATCTCATGTATAATGCCTTCTTGATCACAAAAATGCTGAAAAATAGATGAGGTATATTCACCTCCTCCATCTGTTCTAAGGATCTTCAAACAATGTCCAGACTGTCTTTCTACCAGCACTTTGAATTTCTTAAAAGTTTCAAACACATCACTCTTCCTAGCAATCATATACACCCAAGTCTTTCTGGTAAAATCATCTATGAAGGACACAAAATACTTGTTTCCTCCATGAGATTCTGTTTGCATTGGTCCACACACATCTGAATAGACAGCTTCCAGCTTTGCTTTTGTCCTACTGGGAACTTGAATTTTAAATGAGCACCTTGGCTGCTTTGACTCCAAACACTCTTCACACATCTCCTTTGGCATATGAATCTGAGGTATACCATTCACCATTCTGTATAACAGATGTAAATCCCTAAAATTTAGGTGACCAAACCTGTAGTGCCACAGCCATTCTTCTATTTTTACAGAAGTTTCAAAACAGCTATGCTCCATCACTTGAATTCCCACCTTAAATGTTCTGTTGCTGGATAAAGGTGCCTTGATAATGAGTCTTTTATTTCTATCAAACACTTTCAGCTCTTTGTTTTCCATGAACATCACATAATCCTTCTCAAGTAATTGCCCGAGACTCAGCAAATTACTTTTAATTCCAGGCACTAAAAGAACATCAGAAATGAAGGAGTGCTTGCCATCTTTTCTCTTGATCAGTACTTTGCCAACACCTTCAGCTGTGAGTGTGCTATTATCAACAAACTTGACCTTGCTCTTTACAGTTGAATCCAGATTCACAAACCAATCTCTTCTTCCTGTCATATGAGTGGAACAGCCAGTATCCAAATACCAGAAATCAATATTGGACTCTCTTTCTTCAGTGGTTGCCACAAGCATGACTTGATCTGAATCATCTTGCTCTTCTTCTACAAGCTGGGCTTCATTATTTCTTGAATGCTTCTTGTCATTGTGCCAGCACTCATCTGCAAAATGGCCCCATTTTTGACAATTATAGCATTGAATGCCACTCTTGTCCATTTTCTTCCTTTCACCTCTTCCTCTTGAACCACACGAACCTCCTCTCTTTTGCTTGTTGTCATATGATTTCTGATCAAATGCAGGCCTGCCAGAATTGAAATTCTGATTGTTCCAATTTGACTGGCCTTTTCCTCTGCTGCTACCACCTCTCCATCTGCCTTTTCCACTTTTAATTTTTGAATTATCTCCTTCTTTTCTCCAACTTGGTTGGGCTTGCAGAGCTTGTTCACCTGGTTTTTCTTTTCTTCCAGCACATCTCATTTCGAAAGCTTCAAGGGAGCCTTGTAATTCTTCAAGCTTTATTTGATCAAGATCCCGGGTCTCCTCAATTGACACAGCAATTATATCAAATTTTGTGGGTAATGTTCTCAGAATCTTTTCAACGATTGATCGATCTGAGACTTTCTTGCCGCAGCTCTTCATCTGATTAGCAAGAGTTTGAACCCGATTGATATAGGCTCCAACACTCTCTGTTTCTTCCATTTCCAGTAGCTCATATTGTCTCTTCAAGGTCTGCAACCTTACTTTCTTGATCTTCTCAGCACCAGCATAGGCTTGTTGCAGAATATCCCATGCTTGCTTTGCACTCTTGACTCCAGAAATCTTTTCATAGTGACCCGCATCAACACACTGATGGAGAATGAACAGTGCTTTGTAGTTCTTCTTCTTGATTTCTTTTGCGTGAGCTTCATCCACCTTTGCTGTAGTTATCTTTTCGATGCCTTCTGTAATCACTTCAAGAACATCTTGAAAACCAAGAATGGCTTCCATTTGATTGCTCCACTTATCCCAATTCTTTCCATCAAGAATGGGCAACGTTGCTGGAAAACCACCATTGTTGGAGGTGGCCATCTTCAACAACTCACTCTCTTCTCACAGCAGATTTCACTCTCTACTTTCACTCCGTAAACACACACAGCAGTGCTCACCCACTCCTCAAACACAGCGGAAATCTCACTCTTTCTCTACCAAGAACATAAGGCTCTGGATACCAGTTGTTGGAACAGAGTATAACAGAGAGGATTTGGTATCAGAGGAAAAACTCATATCATTATTACTGCTGCACTGCACTGCACTATATTATGTTGCAGAAAATATACAAGCACTCTTTATAGAGTTTCACATAGGCAATATAAAGCTAAAACAGATCACTAACTAATCTAACTGAATTAACTACCTTAACAATAACAAAGTGTTGTGACTTAGAGAAAACAAATCAATATTTTGTTGCATTGAAATTATGTCAAACTATGTTATACAAAACCAGTTGTCCATTTCTCTTAATCCTCAAAGCTATAATATGATAGTTTCTAAATGCGTCAAGATGTATAAGTATATAATGTTAGTAAAAAACGGTAAGCTCATTTGCGATGTCTTATTGAGGTAGTAATAATCAATAGTTTGTTACACCTTACAAGACAATAGAATAAACACTAGAAATTAGTTACCTGCTATTTGCAGCTTGATTTAAAAGAAATGCAACCTCTTTAGCACTATGAACATCCACTACTGTGAGATCAGAAACTTGTGTATTTCCATTTGCGTCATGTTTGATTGTATATTGTTTTCCAGGAGTACCATTTTCCACGCGTGTTGTTGTAGATATCAGATCACGGATCGTTTCATTGTATATTTCCAACATTGACACCTGTAAATTTTGCAAGGAAAACCTTATCAGCAATTCTGTGTCATATTTAAAATTTTACACATTGCAATGGTGTAAAATTAAGAAGAAAAATACTCTATGTTACCTGCATTTCATATTTCCAGCCTTGAGGTTGTTGAGACTGCTTTGTTTGAAATATTTGTTCTAATGAACGAGGTATCAAGCCCTTCTCCTCTGGATGTCCAGGCCTTCCCATCATTGTATAGGTTTTCCCTGACCCTGTTTGACCATAGGCAAAGATGCAAACCTGAAAAAGAAAACATCATATATTATACATCTATGTATACAGCATACATATTGATTTACAAACATGCATGCTAGAAAGGCAACATCCAATACCAAATATAACAGATAGACATGTGTCTCACAACACTGATATGTCAGAACCAAAGAATCACAAGGCAGAGAAGGGTAAAAATACAATACAACATGAAAGTAAGTATAGAAATTAAAGGGCTTTAGAATTATGCTTTTCCAAAATTGACTAGTAATAGTGCATGAAATGGTTGATCCATATGTATATACGATTTTAAATGAATAGTGCTTTAGAGATGACAGAAGAACTTTGAAATTACCTTGTAACCATCAAGAGCACTTTGTACAAGCTGTGAAATTTCTACAAAAACTTCTTCTTGTGATGCCTCTGGTGTAAAAACTTTGTCAAATGTAAAAGAATGTTTTTGGCCTAAGAACAAAACAAGAGCAACATGAGTTGACATTTTTACCGCATAATCTAATTCAAGGAAAATGAAATAAGAATTGTTTCAAATACATCATCACAATAGATATACCATTTTGGGCTAGGTCAATGGCTCGTCCAGAAGTTTCCATTGATGTTGGATAACTGAAAATCTTGCCTTCTGTGCTACAACTTTCATCAGCTAATAAAGGCCTCACTCGACAGAATACACGAATGTTCCCTTTTAACTCCTGTTAATATGAAGATTATTAAGGTGTCGATTTTTTTATTTTATTATTATCAACGAATCTTTTGGTTCAGTGAATTACCAAAATGGTATTATGTAATTTTTTCCGCAGCCTCTCCCCTTCTATAAGTTTATATTCTGCATCTGCTAAGCGTCTTTGTAACTCATTCACAAATTTTTGTTGTCCTTCGTACTCTTTCCTTGTCTCGTATGCAGATATATTAGACACCTAACAAGGAACAAAATCCATGAATAAGATAAATAATCATCATAATGTATATGTCAAGGACCAACTAAAGAATTAAGCAATTAGGTAAAATTTCACATTCTTTATCTAACAAATATATCAAATGGTTCTATACCTAGTTGTGTACAACTTTTTAAAAAATTCTTGATTACCTGCAGTTTCTTCTCTGCAGTTGCTAGTTGCTCTTCCAATGCCTTTATCTGATTATCTTTCGAAGAACATATTTCCTGGACGAAGGAAGCTCATCCTCTCATGACTCCACAATAACAGAATGATGTGATATTTAATAAAAATAAATAGGGTATACAAACCAACCTCCAGATCATTAGCTTTTAAGGTCAAGCTGTCCAATTCAGAGGAGGAGTGTTTCGTAGATTCTTTAATTTTCTCTAATTCAGAACTTAAAGTTTGTACTTGAGATAATTGCCGGTCTCTCTCATCTCTTACTTGTTGCAACTCTCCTCTAAGAGAGGAAACTTCTGTAGCCAGGACATCCTTCTGTTTTATAGCCTCCTCTTGAGAAGACTAATAAAAGAACCAAGGAAACTGGGTAATATTATACCAGCCGCATGATAAGTAAGAAATAAAAGAGAACAAAAAAGACAGCAAAACAAGTTCAATAACTAGGGTCATCGGAATTTTTTTGAAAGATTAAGATAGTTATCTTAAATCTAAAACCAAAAATTACTTGTGCCTAAAATTAATATAAAGCAACATAAAATAAATTATTACAACATCTCTTAAAACTCTGCAATCAACTACACTTGGCAGGATATTAGCACTTTCTGTTCTTTGATCCTTCTTTACAAGGATTCTTATGAGATCTATAGGGCATCTATACCTTAAGATCATATAGTTTCCACTTTCCACCACTAAAAAAATATGCAGAATGACCAAAAGCATCAGGTCCTGTAGGAGTAACCACTTGTTACTCTCTGTTATTTTCACTAATATTCCAATTTCTTTAACATATGAAAAGTGTTATTGAATTCTTGCACGTGTTTGTATGTTTATTAATAAAAGTTTTAAAATGATTTGATATTATTAAAATAACTCATCCTCAACTTTCAAAACACTAATAGAAATATTAGAACCTTAGTCAGAGATACTATCATTGGACTTAAAGATTCAAAGAGGTCAAAGATTTTTTTCTGGAGTGAATTTTTTTGCAAACATAGGAAGATAGTCCAAAAGATTCTAATATTGCAAATGCTAATGTTTAAGGGGAAACATAAATTTCTCTGTTCCTTTTCATCATTGAATTTGAAGGTTTATTATTGCATGAATATTGGCTACTTTTGAACTATAAACTATTTTCCTTAAGCATTACTCTATTCACAAATCACTCATTCGAAACCAGTTGACGATGAAGAGGGAAGAAAATCATCAGATTCTCTAATCATCTATCCATGTCCACAAAAATTGCAGCTTTCATATTTTTGTGCTCATCACAAAGCGTTTTTTATGTATCTACTAAGACAGCAAGTATCATGTATATTGTCTAGTTGAGCTCTGAATTGAAACAGTTCACATGTGAAAGCAAACTCACAACGGATATAGTAAGTTGACCTCTTAACATGGTGATGTTGTCCACTACAGTAGCCTTCTCTTTTTCTACGCGTTTAAGTTCATCCTCAACCGAAGAAAGCTCAGAATGAAGTTTTCCATTGTACTTTTGTAAGCTTGTAATGTAATCCTGTAACCGTTTATACATTTCATTGAGTGATGCTAGCTGCAGAAGTTCACAGATTGAAGACATTTATTTTTTAGCATAATTCACATATTATTGAAAAAATTGAGAAGTGGAAAGAATCAAAGAAATTCATTGGATTGGAATTGTAATGTTTATTTTACCTTCTGATTTGCACTTTGCATCTCTCGTTGGGCTCTTCCAAGATCCTCTGACAGAGTACTATGTGACCTCTCAATGTCAAGCCTTGCCTCTCTCTCTTTAACAAGAGATTCCACTGCAGCCTTGTATTCACAAAGATAATAATAAAAAGATTGGAGTTCATCATATAACATTTCCTTTCACCACTTTTGTTTTCATCCAATTGACTAAAAATTCTTTCTTACCGACTTTTCTGTTTCTTCCTTTATCAATTTTTCTTGTAACAAAGTGCAATTCCTTCTCATTTCCGAGATAATTGAATTTAATTCTTCTTCCTTGATTTTAAGCAGCATCTCTATGATCAAACAATTAAAAGCATTTTAGTAGTCAAAATCAGCAAGGGTGCTTCCTAATTGAAAGCGGAGAAAAAATGAAAACTAATCTTACCAATTTCTATGCATTTTTGCTGTGTCAGTTCCAGTGAATTCTTTAACTTTTCCTGCTCTAGAGAGTAGTACATCTCAAGGTCTTGGAACCATCTGATGCAAACCTTAAGCCTTTTTATATAATCCATCATATTTTCACATCGTTCCTAAACACATAGAGCATGATGTTAATATGAGTAATGAAGCAATAATTCAAGCAACATTATGTACCATGTAAATTAAACAACGCACAAAGCCATGAACCTTGAACAATTTGATCTTAAATCCAAATATCAGAACAAACAACACACTCCTTAAATAAAATGCCAAACTTTAATTAACCTTATAATTAAATCTGTCCTTTCTCTTGGCTTTCTCATTTAGCAATGCTTCCACATCCTCTCTTGTGAACTCTATGACACCATAGTCCGATCCAGCATTGCTTGGAGGGGCACTACTGGGGCCAAGATCGTGGTCACCGCCTTTGACAACTGTGAAAGCTTGGCTTGTTCTTCCATTAATTGGAGTCCCCACCATTGTTTCTTCTCCAACTCTTTGCTCTTTATTGTCTAGGAGGAGCACATCACCCTCAAAATTCTGAAACCTCAGCATGATAAAAGATTATATTTTTAAGCATGGTGGTGCAATGAAACAGAAGAACAAGAACAATCCATGATTTAAAATGAGGTGGAGATTGGAAAAACGTATATAGAGATGAGAAAAAAACAAAAGGGCACCTTAGAATTTGAAGGAGGTGGTGGTGTGGATGTGAGTGATAATGGAGGCCGGTTTTGGTTTTTGGTGACCATTTTGAAGCACAAGCACTTAGTTAGAGAGACATATGAAAGAGAGAGAGAGAGACAGAGACTGTGACTAATGTGGGGCCATGGATTGTTTTGAAAGATAACAAATAACAATATATCAAAAACTGTTGCTTGAGCAGGCAGGAAGATTGATAAATGAGGATGATCCACAAACACAAAGAAGAGACAGAGAGAGAGATGAATAGTGAGAGAGAAGAAAGTAAAAAAAATAATAATAATATAAAACAAAGTGAAACTTTTATGATGTGTTTCTTAACGTGTTTGCTTTAGATGATGATAGATTGCATGATGCTATGTTTGTAACTTTGTTTGGTACTGTCACTATGATGCTATGTTTGTAACTTTGTTTGGTACTGTCACTGACACTGTGAGTGAGTTTGAATTAGTTTAGATTTCACTGTCTTCTTTTGAATGATCAAATTAACTCAAATTCTATGATTACAGAAAAAATTAAGTTTAACATTTTCCGAAATGACTCATTTGAATCACAAATTGTGGATATTAACTGTTTTCTAGGGAATTCCTTGTTGTGCATATTCTAAGGAGTTAATATAACAATATGTATCAGAATGCACGTGTTGGTTATTTCAAGAAGTTATATGAGCAAGTTTAAAAGGATAATAACAATGTTTTATATAATAATAATAATAATAATAATAATAATAATAATAATAATAATAATAATAATAATTTGAGTAGATTCATTAAGTTTTAACCTTTAAATAGGCTGGGGGGTCACGTGTGGTAAGATTCTTATGTATTAGTATAGTCTCCTTTCCCTAACAATCATAATATTAATCATTATAAAATTTCTTGAAGCTTTTAACCATTGAAATTGGAAAAAAATATCACCCTCAGATCGGACTTCTTGGGCAATAGTTTGTCTATTCTCATGCCATGATAACGATAAAATTGATTATAAAATTCAATAGTTTGTAGAGTTTTTTTCTAGAGTGGATAGCGGAAAAGTTGTGTTTTTAAATGTTCAACGTTATATTTTTTTTTTTAAAATATTATCATAATAGATGTTTCGATTCATACACTGACACAAACAGGGGAGATAAAATGATGTAACAAAAAGTTTTTAGGACAAACTGAAGACAGAATTATATTATTGAAGAAAAAATAACATTTCTAGAAAAATTATCATTTTCACTCTTTTACTAATATGTCTTTGCTTCAATTCACTAATATCCTAAACATCAATTATTTAATTTGGTGATAAGGTAACTATCTAATTATGGAATATTAGTTAGTGATCACTTAGGCGTGAGATTCAATGGAACTTAGATACTGATTATAGGTTTGATGAGTTGCTGTATCTACTTCTTAAAATAATAAAAAAGAATACCTAATTATTAAAAAAATAAAATAAAAATAAAAAATGCTACGCAGTTATAAAGTATACCAAATAATAGGCCAAACAATCACAATCACAGATAATTATTTTTCAAAATTATTAAATGGAAGAAAAATTTAAATTAATATTTTAAAAAAATAAGTTGTAGGATATCCTACAAGTTCTTATTAAGAATAGATAAATTATATTTCGACTATCTTTTCTATTTATTTATTATTTTTCATTAAAGTCGTAAAATATTTTTACGACTTTAATTTTTTTTAGTATGATTTTAAAATCATAAGTATTTCTTTTAAGTCATAAATTATTTATAATTTTAAACTCGTAAATAGTTTTTATTTTAATTATTCAAGTATATTTTAGTTTATTTAATATTTTTATTTTTATATTGTTTTTATTTAATATTTCTATATTTTGTATATTGTTTTATTTAATATTTTTTATATATTTTTTATATTTAATATATTCTATATTTATTTTACTAATTTTAAGAATAATTATTTATTTTGTAAATTAGAAAACTAATATAAAATACTTAAATTTAAATAAAAAATTAAAATGTGTTATACATATTAGTTTAAAAAATATTAAAATATTTTATTACTAATATTAACTTATAACTTATCAAATAATATTAATTTTTTAAAAATTATTTTTAATTAATTTTTGCAGTTAGTAAATTAATAATTTTGTATAGTAGTATTAATTAATTTTTGGCGATGAGTGTAACACCACGTTTTACTCTCTCGTGTTTGATTGATTTTAGATGAAATCTCGTTTTCGCTTTGCATTAGAATCATCTTAATTATAAATTTTATGAAAATTCTTTTCACTTTGCTTGCAAATTCTACTAGCTAGTCGTCTATATCATAAATGAATTCTCTCTCTCCACGGTTTAATTATAATAATAAAGTACAGTCCAGCAATACAGTCCAAAGTATAGTTCATCATACAGTCCCAAATACATGACAACATAAAATACAACTAATCTAAATCTAGTACAACTCATCAATACATCTTCATCATCTTCTCTTCATAGTCATCCACTGCTTTACTGTTTCTCTGCTCGCCCAAATGAATTGGGGTCATCACAGGTGTCAACCACAGACACAAAATAGGGTAAGTTTATGATAAATACAGTTTGAATCAAATAATACATATACACAAATAATTATCATATCATGCACAACATAAGATGCATCATCAAATCACACAACAAATACAACACCGATAATCATACCACATGCTCACTATGTAATGCATGGTCATCTTATTTATATGATGCATGACTCTCTCATCATCTTTTCATCAAATGGCCATAGTCAAGATAGCTTAACACCTCGCGAGTTGGATCGATCAGTCAGGATAGATCTGTGTTGCAATAGGACTCACACCCACTCTACATGTGATCATCATGGGTAGGTGATCTCCCCACGGCCACTATCCCCCAGCTCATCACCTTAGAACGTTCTTTCTCAACTCTAACTATCTGACTCCTTTTGAGGTAACAACTTCACGGATTAACCCCCACCGGGCATATGCACATGACAACTCTATGAAACTCATCAACATGTAATATCAAGTCCCATGTCAGTGGCCTACCAGAATTTATCCGATCAGTCAGGGTACCCCAGTGTTTTCTAGGTTCTCACTTACACGAACACTTTCATGCTTAGTGATTCCATACTGCAACAGCACCCCTAGCTCAGGAACAGCTCATCTGAATGCACGGGTTTCATTCTGATAACCAACTGACATACAACTTTTTATGATACCCATGAGATGGTTTCATTTACAACAACTCATTTCATCTCATCACATCGTTTCTCATCACTTTTCATCATCAACATAGTACACATCTCAACTCATTTTTCATCATCAAAATCATAAAACCACTTAAATTCATGTAGATTCATAAGTTACCAAGCAACATGTTAACTTTATCAAAGTGTATAGAATCACTCAACAACACATAAGCTTTGTGTATTTCAACTTCACAATGCTTAAGCCATCTTTTCATCTTATATTTTCTCATCACTTATCATTCTTAACTTGGTATATACATCAAAGTTTAATATATTCAAAGACACATGAAATAGGCTTATTCAACAACATATGCACCCTTCATCAAACCATGCACAAACCACACGAATTCCACCACATCACCAATTTTATTTCTTTGAAACCTTTTATGTTCCATATAGTAAGAAATCTTGGTTTTATAAAATACTTAAAAGAAAGTTATATCCACTTTATTATTTCTTATAAAATTTAATATAATAGATATGATTCTAGGCTAATGTTAGCAACAAAATAAATATACAAATCCAAAATAGAGTATTTCGGCCAACATACAATTTTGTAGCAAAAGGGTCCATTAGAAAGTTATAGTTCTAAACCATTATTTTTCTACAAATAGTCATAAATAGATAGTTGTAAGTTACTTTAAATTTCATTGGTTAAGTTAGATTTAAGTTATTTATTCAATAATTATTTCTAAAACTAAGATCAATATTAATTAGTCATATAATCATACATGTAGCAACTCTTGGGTTCTTTGAGGCATTTCCACAAACACTTAGCATGCAAAGCTTAATTTCTTATGAAAACAAGTAAGAATTCTCATGTAATTAATATTCAAACTTGGCTTATCATAAACTACCCCACACCTTGCTTTCTTCTCCAAGTTTTGGACAACTCTTGCTTCTAGTACTCCTAGGTCTTCACGTGGCCTTCCAAGGTATTGACCTTTGTTTTGTGTTCTAGGTAAAAGGTGAATTAGAAAAGAATAAAATGAAAAGGCTTTGGAGTAAGTTTTGCACGGTTGAAGCTCTCTTAGAGCTGCGCAAATTTTCGGTCCTACACCTTTTTATAAGGTGATTAATGCTTGATTTTTGTTACAAATATCCAAGGGTTATGATGGCTAGCTTTATACTTGGTTTAATCCCATTGGCTAGTAATTCTCATCCCTACAAGTGTCTAATTTCTACACTCTTCTCCCTTTTTCTTCTCTTTCACGTGGAATACTAAGGCTTGGAGAGCAATTCACATTTGTTTCCTCCGTTGGAATGCTAGCTTTGAATGTAAAAATCTCTTCTAAAGTCATGATAGCTTACTTTGTACTTGCTTTCTTTCCATTGGCTAATGTTTCTTTACTTTACAAGTGTCTTGTTTCTTGAATTTTCCTTATACCTTACTTCATTTTCACGTGCCATTCAAGGTGTGTAGGGAATTCCTTTTGGTTTTTCTTTCCTACGTATGACCTTTGCTTGTAATAGATCATTTAGTTGTAAAATATCTTAAAGCATTAATGATTAACTTTCTACTTGGACCAATGGGAAATTTCCAAGCTTCTTAACCCTCCATGTGGCCCATCTTGAAGTTTCTTAAGGCTTTGTTTGGGAGAGGGATTTTAGAGGGAAGGGAGGGAAGGGAAAGGTTTAAGTAGAGAGATCTCCTTGTTTGAGAGTTTTAATTTTTGAGGGAAAGGATTTGAGGATTTTTAAAACTCCTCTGAAATCCTCCAAAGCCTAAAAATTGTTGTCCCCCCTATTTGGGAGTTTTTAGAAGGAAAAGTAATTAAATTACTATCATATCCCAGCCAGTGTTAATAAAATTACTATCTTACCCCAGCCAGTGTTAATAAAACACCAAAATACAAAGTACTGAATCACAATTCAAGAGCAAAATTATAAAAGTATCTTATTAACTCTCCATTTTCCTCTCTTAATATATTTTTAACTCCCAAACAAGGAGGAAGGAACTTTCCTCATTTTCCTCCCTTTCCTTCCCCTCCCTTCCTCTTGAATCTCTTTCCTTTCCTTCCCCTCCTAACTCCCAAACAAAGCGTAAAGCTTTCTCCATTGATTTTGTATCACACGGCCAAGGCTTTGATTTAGGGAACCAAATCAACAATTTTTTCTTTTATTACATGTAATAGCCAAATTTTAATTTCTTATTGGTCCAATTTGCTTTTAATTATTTAATTTATGAAGCTATCTTATTTAGAAAACCTATTCCTCCCATAATTAAGAGGAAATCCTATAGATTATGTCCATCCTTTTCTTATAATTTTCTGATACCTGAGGTAGTCTAGATTAAGCTCTTTTCAAAATATCTATCAAAATTCCTAGAAATTCTAGTTTAGGGTTTCTTGTCACCAACTATGTTAATAATTAGTTATCTAAGAGCATCTCATCCATTTTCCAGGTTCCCACAAAATTTCTAAAATCATC
>PYAF01001631.1:5089-17939 GCA_007407185.1 Glycine tomentella | reverse complement strand
TTGTCTTTTTTGCATTATGTGAAAGACAAAAAGCTTTTGTATCTGCCTTGGTTACTAAGTGGAGGAGTATCTCTATAATAGCATGAAGCCTTTTTAGTTTGAGATGCACCTTCATTCTATTCAAATTACAAGTCCTTTTTTCTTTTATAGTTTTTACAGATTCTTTCTAGTCTTGAAGTCTAACCCCAAAGGGTGGGGTAAGAAACATAATATTGTCATATCATATTGGGAGTGAAACATAAAAGAAACTCTTGTAATGATTTTTTAGAAGAAAAAAGAAATTTAAAATGGACACACATATAAACACACACACAAGAAAAGAATCCTATTCTATCTCTACTGACAATGCTTTTAATTGCAGAAAAATTACCTTCCATTGTGTGCCCTGTGTTGATTTTCCCTTCTAGCTCTTTTGAAACAGTCTGAAACATAGTATAGTTGAAACTGAACAATAAAAAGTGTTATGAAGATCATTTATGTTGAAAAAGAATAAAATCCCTCCACTTGCAAGAATCTGCGAGGATCAATAGCCAATATATGAAAGCAATTAAAATAGCCCAAACACACGAGACAGCTAGATTACTCATTGTAAGACGTAAAAATCATAGGTCATCCAGACCAATGAAAAAAACTCCACTATGATCAAAATGGGTACAAAAGAGTCTCAAACAAGTGTATGAATCTGTGCTAACAGCTAGCCCATCAACAAAGCTTTCCAATATAGAATGAACAAGATGAAAAACACCCCAGAAACTGGGTACTATTCAAGCACAATATCTCCAATTCCAAACAACGAATAACCAATCCAATAGTTGGAAATGAAGAACTAGATGTTTTGAACCTACTGACAAAATTTGAGGCAGATCCCAATGCTTGAGAGATAGATAGATAGAAACAGAGAAAATATAGTGGATTATTTCTCTCATCTTAGATCTGCGTGTTCTTGGTGCTATATTCATGCATTTTGTGTTTGTTTTTGCTCAGAAGAAGAGAACCTGTTAAGAAGAATTATCGTGGACTTCTGGGGATCTGTTGAATTAGTGGTTATTTCCTTGCTGGTTTAATGCATGAGGCATTGCCATTTGGCTTTTGATGTGTGCCCCATGCTTTATTAATCTTTTCCCCTTTAAGCATCCAAAATTGTCCTTACTGTATTGCTAATGTGCTACTCTTGATTCAATTATATATGCATTTTTAGTCTTATGCATTCACAATTGGAGTGTTAATTAAGCCCTAGTCATGGTATATGCAGAGAAACTTGCCTCAGAAGAGAAATATGATAATTCAGTTTGGGAGCTGACAAAATCGGTTCCACTTAATGATGATGCCCTAGGACAGAATCCGGATGTCCATTATACATATATTTGCACTAAGGTAATCACATTGATGGCACTTAGGCTTGTAACTTGTTATATGTCCTTGGTCAATAGTACATGTCACATACCACTTTTTTTATCCACTAAGCTTCATGATTTGAAATTCACACTTCTGAGTGAAGTTGATTGTAGCTTTGTCCATTCTTTGCCTGTTTGGACTAATCATTCTTGTTGTAATGCTTCTGCCAGGAAATTTCTGCTAACTCAAACACAAATGTGTGTATATGTGTGGGAAATGGGAATGCACTAGGTTTGCTGTCCAAAACAGTCATTGTTGCACACACACTTTTATAATAATTTCAAAGAAATTACAATGAAGGAATTATTGGTGAAAATATCTCCAATTTAAGAATGATTGACCACACAACCAATTAATCATGGTCAAAGAGTGGTTACTGAATAATAACCTATTGACTTAATTAACCACTTGTATGCTTAATGATTCTTGAACTAGACACATTTTTACTATTCCTTATCTGTAATTTCCCCTTGTTTACATTTCCACATGTCCTGTCAATGT
Source organism: Glycine tomentella (assembly GCA_007407185.1). NCBI lineage: Eukaryota > Viridiplantae > Streptophyta > Magnoliopsida > Fabales > Fabaceae > Glycine > Glycine tomentella. The sequence continues at coordinate 16,043 of PYAF01001631.1, read as the reverse complement.
TAGGAAATTGTCAAGCATGAGTACTTATATGGAAAAGGAAATATTCTAAAATCTGAAATGGCAGGCCTATAGTTTGCAGCAATGCGTTTTGCAATTACAAAAGAAAGGGTTCTTGGTGTATGAGCATGTAGTCAAGCATATATGTAGTTTGTTAAATGCTTACCCCTACCATTTTTCCTAATCACTGTTTTGTAAATTCTGCTGTCCTGATTGTCTGTGATTCTAGGTTGTGGAATTGCAATTCTTCAGGTACTATGAATTTCATTCTAAGATGCCATAAATTGGATTATTTAGGGGTGAATAGCTGAGAAATAGTTTCCTTTGGGGTCATTCTTAGAAGATTAATGTGTATTAGATTGATAGATGTCTATCCAAAACTATGAAATTTAAGAAAGTAACAAGTGAAAATATTCAATATATTATAAGGTTCATCATATATTTTGCACTGGTACGTGACTTTATTTCAAATAAAGGTTATTGAATGAAAGGATAACAAGATTATTTGGGGGCATTGCAATTCTTCAGGTACTATGAATTTCATTTTATTTTGTCATGTGACAATCTGGAATTTAAGAATTCTATTTCCATTAAAGATAGTTATTTAACTTTCAGCAACTGAAATCTAAATCATGGGTAGGAGCGCAAACACAAGTAGAGCTTAAGGATAAACAGTTAAGAATAGAAGATGCTCTAAATGCAACAAAGGTATTTCTTTTTCCTTAGCTCTAACAAGATGATTTGTTGTAATTTAAATGGCTAAGCTTCTTAGAACAAGGCAGGCCACAATCGAGGAAGGTGTAGTAGTTGGTGGTGGCTGTAGCCTTTTAAGACTATCCCAAAAGGTGGATGGCATAAAAAAACTCCTGGACAATGAAGAACAACATGTAATTATCTGTTCCATACTACTAAGTTTTCCTTCATCATGTTTGAAGTTTATAATTATAACTAAGCTCTTATTAATTATCTTACAATATATTGCAATCATTCATTTTGTGTTGTGCCTTCTTATTGACTGTTCTTTCTCATAACACATTTCACTAATCTTTGATCTAAAAGCTCAATTAGGGGCTCATTCCATTAGATGGATCTAGGCTTATGTGCATGATTACAATCAAACTAACTCTTGGCTTGATGCATTGTCTTCGAGTAAGCTTTATAAATCAGTACATCTGAAATCATAACACATGAGAACATCACTAAAAATAATGGCAACAAGTCTAAGAATAAATGTATTAGATTTTCCTTTCCAAACTTTAATAAAATTTCTACCTTACATTTCTGATAGAGATAATAATTACAGTGAATAGCTTTACTTTTTTCCTTCAAATGTTTATCATATCAAGTTTTAAATTCTGTACAAGGTGAGGATGCCAAAGTCAAAAGGGCCTTTCAAACAATTTTAGTCTATGTTGGAAATGTTGCCAAGAATCCCAAGGAGGACAAGTACAGGAAAATTTGACTGAATAACCCATTATTCCAGGTTAGGCATATTGTTGTAAACAAATTAATTTTGTTGGCAACATTTTTAATTAGATAAGTTAAAACTTCAAGGTAGACAAATTCTTGAAGATTCATTCAGAACTTATCTGATAGAGTCAAGTCCTTCAGTCAGTGAATAAGTATTAAATAACATCAAGGATTCAGGAGTTTTACATGGCCTTGAATATATTTTAATATATTTTTAGAATTTAATTAAAATGTTATGATATATCAAGTTTTTTTTTTGTTATTTAATTATAAATTGTCATGGATGAAAAAATATTATTTTTATAATTATTACTTAAAAATTTACATCTAAGATGATTTCTAATTCGTTAACAGGGTAACAATCTTTGCACTGTATGAAAATTAAACTCATTTTTTATCTACATATTTTTTGATATATGTATGTCTTTTAACAGGATAGAGTTAGAAGTTTAAACGGAGGTGTAGAGTTTCTTGAGCTGTGTGGTTTTGAGAGAACGGGTGACTTATTGTATCTTCCTTATGAAAAGGTTAACATGGCACTGCTAAATTCAACTGGTTTGGTCCTAAATTCTGCAATGACAAACCCTTTCTTTGGAGTTTTAAGTTCTACTCACAATTGAGTTTCAGCAACCATAGTCTACAATTTGTATTTTCTAGCATTTTGTAACATAGTATTGGTACAATAATCTGGATGTTGTAATGGTTTTAGGTTATGTGATGTTGTAATTCCAATAGAAAATGTTAAATGGTTTTAATATATGATGTGATTTTAATGGTTGTATTAAATGATTCATAGGTGTAAAATGATTTAACAAAATTTCGTGTTCATAAATGTTTAGATTTAAAAAAAAAAACTAAAATACAAACGAAGACGGTTATTTAAGAAAACCGTCATCGTAGGTTGACATACGATGACGGTTTTCTCGTAATAACCGTCTTCGTATATGGTTCATAAAAAAATTGAACTAAAAAGAAACGATGATGGTTAATAGACGAAAATCGTCATCGTATGTCAACCTACAATGACGGTTTTCATAATAACCGTCTTCATTACTATTTTATTTCATTTTAATTTTTTAAAAAATCAAAAACCTACAAAGACGGTTGTTTAGGAAAACTGTCATCGTAGGTTGACATACGATGACGGTTTTCCTTAACAACCGTCTTCATAGGTATTTAATTTTAAAAAAACTTAAATTAAAATTAAAACCCACGAAGACGGTTATTAACAAAAACCGTCATCGTATGTCAATCTATGATGACGATTTTCCTGAACAACCGTCTTCGTAGGTATTTAATTTTAAAAAACATAAATTGAAATTAAAAACCTACAATGACGGTTATTACGAAAAATCGTCATCGTAGGTTGGCTTAAGATGACGGTTAATTACTAATAACCTTCATCGTAGGTTTTTAATATTTAAAAAAATTAAAATTGAAATAAAAAAAAATGAAGACGGTTATTAAGGAAAATCTGTCATCATATGCTGACCTACGATGACGGTTTTTCATTATAACCGTCGTTGTTTCCATTTAATTTTAAAAAATAATTAAATTAAAAACTAGATACGATGATGGTTTTTTGAACTGTCGTCGAAAGTATCCTCTTTTTAACGACACTCACAATAATGACGGTTGAACAACCGTCATCGTAGGGATAAAAGAACCATCATCAAAAGTGCTATGTGTAGTAGTGATGGCACGCTTCCTAAACTAAAATTACAAACATTCCGTGTATACTTTTAAATTTTTTCTGTCTTTTTCCTATCACTAATCAAATTAGTCACTTATTTATACTTCTTTCCTATCTCTCTGAAGGAGTGTTCAAGAATATTTCCCTAAATAAATCCGGTTCTTTAGAAATAACCATAAAATTAAAAAACAAATGTTTATTTGTGACATAGGAAGAGTTACATGTGTTTATTACTGCGAGAGACAAACAAATTCTTTTCCACAGTAAGTGATAGAAAAAATTGATTTTATTTATCTATTGTCTTGAGTCTCTTGATATAGTCCTGACTCCCGAGATTATTTAAAATAAAATTATCGTATTTGCTAAGTCTGAAAATCCCAAGGAGGTGTGCCTTAACGATGAAATAAGAATTTTTGGCATGTACTAAGCAGACTCCTACATATTTGAATCTCAATTACGTTAATAATTTAAAATCATGTTATACTAAAATATAATGTTAGGCTTTGTTTCGTAGAGGGCCGGGAGAGAAAGTAGGTAGGAGAGAAAGGATTGTTTGATTAAAGATAAATAAAATTGAATAAAGGAGAAATATTTGAATTAAAATTTTTTAGTTGGTAAAAAATAATAATAAAATTACCATTTTGAGAATGAGGATGAGCTGATTACCACCAAGGGAAGGAGGGCAATATTGTAACATTCAGCAACAATAATCTGTTCTCCTTATTTCTTCTCAATCAACCAAGTAATTCTGCAATGTAGGGTTCACAAAATTTAAAAAAAATTTCTTACTAATTTCTCGCGTACAAAACCGGTGAAGTTTTCTTGATTCCGACACCCTCCTCCCCTTTCTTTCTCTTTTTTGCTATTTCACCGTTATCAAACACAAGGTTAATCCATTATCTTAATTTTTTATTTTAATTTAATCTCTTAAGTCTAAAATGTGTTACATTAATCTTTCAAAATAAAATGCCTCTATTATATCAAATTTCTCTTTCCATATTTGTTTTACAATAATAATGATAATAATTTTGGTTGACATTCTCATTTGATATGATGTTTCTTACCGTCATGTGATAAAAGGACTAATTTAATCTAATAAAAAATATTTGAAGGGTATTTTTTTAAAATTAGATGGTTAAACTAAAAAAATGAAATGTTAAAAATTATTTTTGGCCTTAAATTTAATATAAATAATTGTTTTTGAATTATTTTTTAAGGTAAAGTTATGTCTTTTTTTTTCTTCATAAAAGTCTGCAAGATAAATAAAATAAATTATTTGTACTTGAAATATGTTTTTTACTCTGTAAAAAGAGTGAAGTAATTAGATGTACAAATTTGTTTACCCCGTTGTATTTTCAAAACTTAATTTGTATATCAACATATGTGCGTATACGTAATTAGTTGTCACAATAAATAAAGAGAAAAATGTTAAATTATATCATTTGTTACCTTTTTGTGGCTTAGTACACAAAATGATACCATTTGTTAACTTCTTTTTTTCTTCTGAAAATAAGCTTAATACACTCTCCATATTTATAATGTTATTATCCTTGCACTGAATGAAACTTTCCAAAATATTATTATTTAATATATACTATATATTGAATTAATAATATTGTCAGGGGATGTAGCTCAGATGGTAGAGCGCTCGCTTAGCATGCGAGAGGTACGGGGATCGATACCCCGCATCTCCATTTTTAACGTTAGCTTATCATAATGCTAACTTATCTTTTCTCGACAAATTATACATTGTCTTGTACGTTCGTGGAATTGCCTATGTGAATGTTTTGGACTTTTTGGGAGGGAGGTGAAGCGTTGTGCAATGCAAGTCTACGCGGTCACGTCTCACCAATTTCAGTAGTCTTTTATGTCCATTTGTGCCTACGCCTTCTCGTTAAAATCCTCATACATTCTTGAGATCCGTAGAAGTGCCATTTTCACCAACATTTAAAGGTTACATATGATCATAATTATATGAAATGGGCATGGTATTAATAATCCTACATTATTAATTTATTATTAGATCCTTTAGATACATTTCTTCTTAAGTATATATATGAAAGAAGAAAATAAGAAAAAATAAAATAAATTTACTTTATTAGTTAAAATTAGTTTATTCATAGGTTACAATTGGCTTTTAAAGAAATTAATATGAGATAATTTTTATAAATTAAATTAAATTTATGAGAGAAGTTAATTTTATTTTCTATTTTTATTTTTTCTCACAAATATATGGAGAAACTAATCGGGTATAACTGACAACAACTTACCATGATAATATGTCTTTTCAATTAAATTGTATTTTTTAAGATAAAAAAGTTTGTGGTCACGAAGCTACAAGTTAGCATTAAAATCTTAATTTAGTCATCACCTTGGAGAACACACCCCATGTGAAGTGAGATGCCGGTGACAAATATAAAAATGTTCATAATTTTAACTTTTTTTAATTTTGTTGACCGATTTTTACAATATTCCGTGTCTAGCTATAAGGTTCTAAATTATTGGAACAAGCATTAATAAAAAGAAAGAGAACAAAAAGAAAAAAGGAACAAAGCAAACAAGATAATGCCTCCTTTATTTGGTAGTACGAAATGGCATGTGGATGTACACAATGAGTAAGAAGAATTGGAGTAGCTGAGGAGGCACGAGTTTGAGTTGGATGGGATGGGAATGGGAATGGGAATGTTCCATTCTCATGGATGTCCATATGTTAAAAGAAGAAAACATATGTATAATTTTAATTTGTTTATTTTCATCCTTATTATTTTAGATCATTACTTTTTTCATTTGTCATCTATGGCTCATCACATTCAAGAGAATCCAACAAATAAAATATTTCTATAAGTGGTCTATTAATTCAGATTAAGTAGCATGTCATTATGGTTTTTGTACCACTGTATTGTTTAAATGACAAGAACCAACTTTGTTCATTGCATTTTGTTTTCAGTATGATTTGAGTGTAACTGTTGTCACATGTTAAACTTTCATTGCAACAAGAATTTTTGCCCTTCGATGGGACCTCTATCATTATCCTCTCTCCAACGATTTCATTTTCTTAGATTAGTCATGGTTCCAACATTTACCTGAACTTAAGCTGTTATTAATTATTAGCATTATTGTATTGCTTTTTCTTCGAGAATTTGGACAATTATTGGGCCTTGGCATGAAATTTCAATTTCCTAGTTGCACACAGAATTCATTGCTGTCCCAATTTCTATTTTAGAAACTCTATAAGGAGGAAACAAGGCACAATAATGTATTCTTTCCTGACAAAGTAATATTATAACTTGAAATCGTTTCCTAGCATGGATCGAAAAGGACGTGTTCAACCTTTCGCCATATATTTTCTTTGGAAACTTTCAACTCTCAATTGAGAGTGCTACTAAATACACTATATACATTTTTTATACACCATATATAATTTTAAAAATGCCAAAACTGTCCCTGACTCCATTTTTAATGTTACTGCCTCTCTTGAAACCGTTGTTTGTTGTTGCTGCTCACTTGGGTTGTGATTTGGTCTATTTTTTGCAATTTGGTTGTGCATTGGAGGTGTTGGTGTTGGAGGAGGTAGTTGTGGGTGGTGGTAGCTCGGCTGGCCGGTGGGAGTCGTCGGAGAGGGCATTTTTCGCAGTGGAGAGAGGTAAGTGAGTTTCTGTTTTCGTACGGATTACATAATCCGTATGTTAAATGTACGAATCATTTTGAATACGGATTAGGCAATCCGCGAGCAACGCACGGATCAACCAATCCGTATACACCTTACGGATTAGGTAATCCGTATAGTGTATACGGATTGGTTGATCCGTACGTTGCCCGCGGATTGCCTAATTCGTATGTTTAGTTTCAGTGTGTCTGTGAGCTATGTATATACGGATTAATCAATCTGTAGTAAACGTACGGATCAACTAATCCGTATACACATTACGGATTACGTATGATAACAGATTTGTTGCTGTCATAATGAGGAGTGGTATGGCAAATGGGAAGCTAGGAACAACATCATATGTTATAATTGGTTGTCAAAGGAGTGGAAAATATAGATCATTCAAAAAAGGGGTTGTACCAACAACGGGGAGCAGTAGAAAATGTGATTGTCCGTTTAAGTTGAGAGCAAAACCCGTCCCAGGAGGTGGGGGTTGGATAGTCAAGCTAATTTGTGGCACTCATAATCATAGTTTGGCAAGGTCATTGTGTGGACATGCATATGCTGGTAGGCTAACTGAGGATGAGAAGATAATTGTTGCTGATATGACAAGGTCAATGGTGAAACCCAAAAATATTCTTTTAACTTTGAAGGAGCACAATGATAATAATCATACAACTTTGAAGCAAATCTACAATGCAAGATATGCATATCGCACACAAATAAGAGGTGATAACACTGAAATGCAACAGTTAATGAAACTTCTTCAGCGTGATATGTATATTCATTGGCATAGAATGAAAGAAGAAAATGTGGTACGTGACTTATTTTGGGCTCATCCAGATGCTGTGAAATTGAGCAATGCATACCATTTGGTCTTCTTGATTGACAGTACCTACAAAACAAACAGGTACAGATTGCCTTTACTTGACATTGTTGGTGTTACACCTACGGGGATGACATTTTCTGCCGCATTTGCCTATTTGGAGGCGAAACGTACAAATAATCTTGTGTGGGCCCTTGAACGCTTTAGAGGGATTTTCTTAAAAAGTGATTTTTTCCCAAATGTCATTGTTACTGATAGAGATGTAGCGTTGATGAGTGCTGTTAAAATTGTGTTTCCTGAGTGTACAAATTTGTTGTGTCGCTTTCATATTGAGAAGAATGTGAAGGCAAAATGCAAAACTTATATTCGGGAGAACATCGCTTGGGATTATGTAATGGATGCATGGGGAACTGTTGTCGATTGTCGAACGCAGAATTTATATGATGATTGTGTTAAGAAGTTTGAAATTGCTTGTGCACCATGGCCTGCGTTTGTTGATTACGTGAAGCAAACATGGTTGGACCCTCATAAGGAAAAGTTTGTAACCGCATGGACAAATAAAGTTATGCATCTTGGTAATACCACAACTAATAGGTATAAAACTAAAGTTTGTTACATTGTGAAATGTTTAATGACATGAATTTTAGTTTTATCTGGGATTAACATGTTGCCTTTAAATGCAGTGTTGAGTCTGCTCATTCGTGTTTAAAAAGGATTCTACAAAATAGCGTTGGGGATTTATGTTCTGTCTGGGATGCAATGAACAACATGATGACATTGCAGCATACTGAAATAAAGGCATCTTTGGAGAGAAGCACCTATGTGATCGGACATGTATTTAAAGTCACTTTGTACAAGAAACTGATTGGCATGGTGTCCAGGTATGCCGTAAACCAGATTGCTGCTGAGTATGAACGAGTCCATTATGCAGGTAAAAATCCCCGCAGATGTGGATGCGTTATGAGAACTACCCATGGTCTCCCCTGTGCATGTGAGCTAGCTAAAGTAGTTGTTGGCAGCATTCCGCTTTCAACCATTCATATATTTTGGCGAAGATTACACTTTTCAGACCAAGGATTAATTATGAGTGGGGAAATTCAGATTACCGAAGAGATGGAGGCAATTTCGAAGCGTTTTGAGAAGCTTGACATGTGCGGCAAAATGACCATGAAGACTAAGCTAAAAGAAATTGCATTCCCCGACCAAACATCCATGCATCCCCCCCCTGAGAAAGTAAACACAAAAGGGGCTCCAAAAAATAAACACAGAAGGCATGACATTTCAACCAAGCGGGATCTGTCTTACTTTGAATATGTTGATGAATTGCATTCAGTGCAAAACAGTTGCTCCACAAAAAATATGCCCGCTTCTTCATCTGAAAAATCAAATAAGACAAACCGCATTCCTATGCTTGATCAGTTTGTTCCTTTTATGCAGAAATTCATTATTAACATCAGCGATGTCAAAGCTGATGGTAATTGTGGATATAGTGCCATTGCTGGCCTCCTAGGGTACGGTGAAGATTCTTGGTCTATTGTCAGCAATCAGTTGCTTAAAGAACTCTCAGAATGGTCGGATCAGTATATACCTTTGTTTGGTGGGCTTCCCAGGTTTGAGCACTTGAAGCGTTCCCTTCTTGTTGATGGATTAGCAGGGGTAAGATTTAAGTAAATTTCAAATTTAATTAACGAAACAATGTTTAACACAGTACACAATAATGCTCATTTAGGTAACAATTGATAAGTGGATGGATATTACCGACATGGGTTATGTGATTGCATCGAGGTACAATGTCATTGTGGTTTCACTTTCTCTGCAACAAAGTATGACGTTTTTCCCGCTTAGAAGCCAACCACCGGAAAATCCATGTATGCATCGCATTATTTGCATTGGTCATGTTTTTGGAAACCACTTTGTTCAGGTACGACATTTAGTTTAAATTTGAACTTAATGTTTGTCATTTACTTTATTAGATCTGTGGTGCTAAATGTCTTTACAAACAGGTACAATTATCAGATGGCTGCCCTATACCAGCAACTGCACTTTTGTGGTCAAAACATAGTTGTAAGGAAGCAAAAAAATGGCCAACTTATTATCAGCATCGACAGTGGATGTATGCTCAATCCATAAATACAAGCACAACATTTGTGGATTTAGAATAGGCAATTATATTGACTGTTCATCATTGGATTGTCAGTTATTGCAAATTGGGTGTGTACTTTGACTTATTATAAATTAGACATGTTTGTCTTCCTTTTGGAAGCATTGTTGCCTATTTCTGTCATGTTCATGTTTGATTTATGATACTACTCACTTCAACGAAGTTTTTATACCATTAATGCAAGATCAATGCAAGCAACTGATATGTTAACATAAGTTAAATAGATAATAAAAACAAGAATACATCAGTGTTTGTCACAGTACACAATAAGTCAAAATGTGCATAACAAGATGACTACAAATCAATGATTAACAAAATGATCTCTGATTGAAGCTCAATGTCTACTACGAACCCGTCTCCTAGAAGACTCCTGTGACCTGCTCGACCGGACAAAGACGTATCCATCCTCAGTGACACTGCGTGCTAGGTCCAACAAGTGCTGCGCAGATGAATATGCATCTGTACCAGGGATAACTTGCTGCGTGTCAATCATGTGCTGCAACCCATCAGCTATCCTTTGGCACATACGCTGAAACAATGATACACCAAGTTAATCAACATGAATTGTTATTGTATAATGGCATTACATACAATGATACACCAAGTATACCACTGCATGTGGAGGTCTGTCTGACACAGTAGAAGCATCCGCACCAGCAATCCCCGCACCAGCTCTATCATCGGCTTCAACAAAAGCGGGATCTCGTAAGGTAGTGGTCACTCGCAGCGGATGACGACTTGGGTCCCCGACCTCTGGTGGTAACATAAAAGGGTGAGATATGCGGAAGAACCAAGTCATATACCCAGGAGCACACTGACTAGGGAAAGTGACTAGGTCCCCAGTCTGTACAATGTACTCAGTGTATCGGGTCCATCGGTCATCAACCAGCTCTGTGGAGGGAGAATCAGTGGGAAGAAGCTGTGGGATCTGCTGGACATACCCATACTGCCTAATGACCCTCTCGGGTAAGTGTCTAACCAAGTACGGTCCCCATCTAAGGAAGCCTGAAAATAATGTAATCATCTGAAACTGGCGGTGGGCACGGTGCTCCACATAAGGCGTCCAGCACACATCGTCAACTGTCAACCTATCCAAACGCCTACGATAGGTTGACACTGGTAATGCCTTCGCAGCCTTCCATCTACAAGCACGCGGAGACC
>PYAF01001630.1:3192929-3219376 GCA_007407185.1 Glycine tomentella | reverse complement strand
CGTATACAAAAAGTTTAAAAAAATGAAAAAAAGTAAAAAAAAATTGGAAAAAAGGTAAAAAAAATAAAACATAAAAAAAAAACAAAGTCTGAGACTCATTACGACTTTGAAGTCGTAATGAGGAAAAGGAAAAAAATCTAGAAAAAAAAAATTATGAAGCGATGCAATTTAAAAAAAGAAAAAGATATAAAGAAAAATTGTTTTGAAAGTCGTAAAAAAATTTACTGACTTTAAAATCATAAAATGTTAAAATAAATATATACTAAAGTAGTAAAATTTTTCACGATTTCAGTTTAAAATATTAAAAAATATGTAATTCCTAACCTATGTTACGACTTCTAATTAAAAATCGTAACAGATATTACGATTTATCCTTTTTGATAAAAAATTTAAATTATACCCCTAAGCAATAATTAAAAAAAATTACACCCTTTTGGTGATAAAGCCATGGTTCTTTTAGAATAGCCCAATTAATTTGCTTTTATTTTAGGGATTTGACTTAAGATGAGGAGTTGTATTTTGGAAAATCAAGTATATTCATAAAACCCAGCACACACACTTGACACACATTTTTTTCTAATTAATAAATATTATTATATTTTATCTTTTAAAGTACATTTTTCAATGTCAAATCCTTATTTTAATTATTAAAAATAAAAAAGTGATATCTATTGGTTGAAAAATTAACAGTTGAATTTGTGATTAAATACATACCAAACTATAATTAATAAACTATATAATTGTTTAAATCTTAATTATTCATTTTTAATTTAGAACTATGACTTCTCAATTTGCTTTTTAAGATGAATCCCACTTTCTAAGTGAATTGAAATCTAGAATAATTCTAATATATTCATTAATGAAATCAACTTTGTTTAAGTATTCACAAGTTAAGGAATTAAATAAAATAAATACGACAAAAAATTAAAAAAATAAGCTTCAAAGAGTTTACCAATTGGAATAAGGCAGTATTTCATTTATGATAAATTACAGATGTAAACTTGTACTTAACAAAATCATTTAATTTCTAAACTTGCCTTGAAGCATGAGAGATCAGATCCTTGTCGCATATTCTTAAAGAGACTTAATATGCGATGCAGAGTATTTGGAGCTTCATAATGCTCATTGGAATCTGATTGGCCTTCAAGTGTTAATGGTTTTGAGAGCACAATTTTTGTGTCCTACAAGAAAACACACAAAGAAGACTTCATTATATTTCACAATCACAAGTATGTATGGAATTGGCTTAGTTAGGAATATGTTAAAATGAAAATTAAGTTTGTTGATAGAAATTTTACAATGATAAATAATAGATTCTGAGAGAACTATAAGGGTCGAGGATACCCTTAATATCTTGAAATTTCAGTTTAAAATCTGGTGGTCGACCTGGTATATATCTTATTATTATAAATCAAAATAAAAATCTAAAATTGTTGCAAGCTCCTCTTTCAGGCAGGACATGTGATGTGATATTCAAACTTTGTTCACAAGTTCTTATCATTCAAATGTGGACTTATATTGGAGGATAGAGTGAAATATGAGAAGACGTGTATCAATATGCTACACACTAATCTTAATATTAAATGTTTTCCCCTAGCTCTCCCCCTCCCTCACAAATAGGGTGGAAATATTTCAGGTTTTCGATAGATGTGAGCGTATCCCTATTATTAAGCCTAAACTTGTATAAAGTCTGACCTGACCTGAAAGCTTATATACAAAGCCTAATTAAATAAAAATAAATAATTAAAATAAAAAATAACATAATAGATATGTTTCTCTTATAAATTATAAATTATCAACTATGATCTTATAAGTTATAGTTTATATAGGTCAACTATTCAGTTTTGGTGAGCTTTTTTTAAAGCTAGCTTAACCTTTTTAATTAAAAAGGTTTTTTCCATCCTAACCACAAGTAACGCGAATAAAGAGAAAGAGTAAGACAAGAGTCCCTTCAATTATATTATTTTAAGTTTTAATATATATATATATATATATATATATTAAATAGGTCAGCCTGGTAGATTTAACAAACTTTTTTAGAGCTTTTTATTTAAGTAGACTTTTTCAAAAAGCCTTAGCCTGACCTTTATAATAAATACGTTAGGTTAAGTCAGACCTTAAATAAATCAAATCAAAGACTCTTAATAGACAACCTGACCTATTTTCATCCTTGTCCACATGTATGTATTATGTTGAAGTCGTTATTAAATCATTCAGATCAGAATATCATCATAAACATTAACGAGCGAGCTACTCACGTGGGTGATAATTAATTTCTCACATTGATCCTCATATAAAACTAGTCATAGATGCATGGAAATAAACTACAACTCATATATATAGTTAGCAAATTTGTATACAAATATATACAAATTATTCTGTTAATATATACGTGCATCTATCAAAATTTGAAATCACTATTCCACAATATAAGTTTGCACAGCTCAACATACACATTTACTTAAATTTTTATCCTAATTTCACGCATTTAAAAGCTGTATAGCACATAAAACAAAGCACCAACATATATAGCACAAATATACTAGATTTAAAAATCATTCATTTTTTTGTTAGAGATAAATTAATTTCGTAGGCCAGCACATGCCCTAAGAACTCCAATTTCATTAAATAACCTTCTATATAAACCTATCCATTCAAAAGAAAAACAAAAAGCATGTGTTATACTTGAAGACTTAAAGTATATGTTTCTTTACCTTGAATTTTTATAGACTAATGTTAAAAAATGAAAGAAAAAAAAAAGGAGAATTGGAGGTATATATATTGGAGGAACATCAAAGGTTGCGGCTACGCATCTGATTGAGATATTAAAAAGCCACTGAAGCTCAAGTAGAGCTGCAGCTCATACAATTGAGATTCTACGAAGAGAAAATACAAAGCCTTTAATTAAGCAGTTGAATAAGAATTTTAGTGACATTGGTGAAGGGAAGAGCATATAGAGAAGCTGAAGTTGAAAGGGCAACTAAGCAAGTTGGCTAAAAAGGAAAAGAAACTAATTGATGTGGCAGTTTTAAGAAATACTATGGCTTAGCGGACATGACACGTTCCTTTCTAGTTTCTACGTTAGAAAGAAAAGACAAACCAAATAATTGAAATAACCAAATTCAGAACCATGAATCATTGGGCTTCTAACAATTCAAAACCATGAATTCATATATATATATATATATATATATATATATATAAATCATGAAACTCTAAATGTCAATTCAATCCTCGGCCTCTTTCCTATATTTTTCAAAGCTTCACACGTTTATTGCATTAACATTTTACTACGCTAATATAAGCATCTGTCGGTCGATCCCTTCTCTTAATAATTAAAAAAACTAACAATTAATATTTATCAATAAATTTTTACCAATATATCAAGTAAGTATTAAATATTATAAAATATAAGTAAAATTAATTTAAAAGATAATTTAATTAATAAGATATTGTTTTACCGGTGATTCAAAAAATTTAATATAAAAAAATGAATTTAGATTTTTAATATTAAAATAATTTAAAAATTAATTAATTGTTAAAAAAATAACAAATTAAAAGTATTCCATTAAGTCCAGTGTTAATTGAAGTAATTTGACTATTAGTTAACGAAATTTAAAAATTCTTTAAATTAATAATTAAATAAACAAGGAAATATATTAGTTATTGTAAATTTCTAAAAAGATAATGTCGTAAAATGAATATGACGTGTAATAATTACGAAACAAAAAAACTGTGTAAAGTGCCCTAAAAAAAAGAACGAAAAAGACAGAGAAAAAAACATTGAACAACTCATCGCAAAGTGGGACATGCATTAATGGGCGTTGCGATTTTTTTTTTCCTTATGTGCACACAAGTAAACTAATTCAATCAAGAGTAAGACCTACAACTAACATGAAGCATTTCCTTCCTACCAAAATAATAATAATAATAATCATTTAAATTCCTACATAAGACGCAAGTGACTAATATTAATATTGTAACCGTGCATTTAATATTACTACAACAGGAAACATTAAAAGTGTGACTTAATATTGGTATGTTATTAAATATTTGTAATATGTAATTGAACACTTAAATATTGATTTAGTGTTAGTAACTTAATGTGTTCTCAGTGACTAGAAAAATTAGAAATCACTTTGACAAGTGAGATGGTTTGATATTTTATGGTCAATATGACTTTTGATGAATTCACATATTTTGAAGAGTACATAATTAATTGGATATTAAGCAAATCATTTATGCATGGTGAAAACAATTAAATTTATTCCTTATCCTGTTGATTTTCTAATCCCGCAGCATGCTTATCACTAACACACATATATAGCAGTGCTTTATAATAACCATATACAACATATGTGGAAGCCATTTATATGACAGATTTTGTATTCATTTTCGTTGGTCTTTTCATCTTGTATTCACTTGGATTAAATAAAATCTTTGGTTTATCCAAATAAATAAATAAATTACAAAGCAAATTCAAAGTGAAACCTAAAATGATTTCTTAAAAATTTAGCAGCATGTTTTTTTTTTGTTAAATTACATTCAAACCCAGTGGTAATTGACAAGTAATATATTTCTTTATACATTGGATTCTGCACAAGTTGCAATTCCATGGCTTGGAAGCTTTTTAAATTAAAAGCCTCTGTCGTGTACATAGTAGTATTCCACACACGGGGTTGTGCACAAGATAAAAGTATTCTCTTGATGCATCTTAGTACTAGTAGAGATGATAAGTATTCTCAAAAAATTGTTTTATTTCTGTTTAAATTTTAAAGTGCCGGAAAATACCAAGACTTTGGAAAGGATATATATATGTATGAATAAATAAAAATTCAAGTACGGATGCGCAGAAAAGATGTAGAGAGATTGAATCAGAATATGCACGTACCATTTATCTGAAACTACTTTTGATGAACAAAGTCACACAATTGGTGTATATGAGCAGTTAGCTAGCTGAATGAAACAATGCAGTGCAGATTTTACTTTTATCATGTGGACAGAACCTCGCCGAGTTCTCTTTCTGAGAGAAATTAAGAATATATAAACCTGCCAGGGTTTAGAACTTTATAATCATATAACTTTTCCTTTTTCTTTTATGAACATCAAGTTAAGGACCGCGAAAGCGGCGAAACTAAGACTTTATGACGGAAAGGGGATATTATTATTTGTATATTTTTTTATTTAAACTGAACTAAAAAAATTAACTACTTCAGTATAATTATTTTTTAAAATATATAAGTTGTAACTAATTTTTTTATTTTTTTAAAGTAAACTTTAATTAATTTTTTTTAATTTTTTTAAGAAACTAACTGTATAATTTCAAAGTTATAAATTTTTTACGACTTTTAATTTATCACATTTTTTAAATTTTTTTTAAATTATAAATAATTTTTAATTAAATATATAAAAATATGAAAATATATTAAAATAAATTAAGAAAATATTAAATAAAATCATATAAAAACGTTATAAAATATATTAATATTTATTAAAATTTTAATATTGTTGGTATATGTTTAATTTAATATTTTTCTAACATTTTTATATGATTTTATTTAATATTTTATTAATTTTTAATATATTATTTTATTTTTATATATTTTTTACATTTATTTATGAAATAATTAAATTTAAAAATTATTTATAATTTTTAAAAAATTGTTATAAAAAACAAATTTTATCAATTTTATTTTAAAAATATGACAACTTCAAAGTCAAAAAATATTTCGAGACTTTAAATTTGTACAGTTAATTTTAATTGTACAGTTAATTTTTGTAAAATTAAAAAATTTAGTTGTAGTCATAAAAAATATTACAACTTTAATTAAAAAGCATAAAAAAATGATTATGACTTTAGAATCATATATTTTAAAAAATAATTATACTAAAATATAAATTTTTTATGACTTCAATTTAAAAAATTAAAAAAATATACAAATCGTAATCAATGCTACAACTTTTAAATAATAAATAATAACATCTATTACGACTAATTTCTTTGGAGTAAAAATTTAAATTCACTTCTAAATGATAATAACAAAAAAAAAAAATCCCCTTCCCATCGTAAAGCCGCAAAACTAAGCTAGTATCACCAAGAGATAGAGTAGGTTCTAACTATCAAGAGGTTGACGTATATGGAGTATTCTACTATTCTGGGAAGAAGAAAAGAAGAAAAAAAAAAAAAAACTGGCATTGATCATTTAAGGTAAGGACAATATTTGTTGGAAGTTGAAAATGAATTAATTAGGTTTACCATCAATAGAACTGTAAAATTAAACGCACGGCACGTACTGTCACTGTTACATGCATCGGAGATGGACTTAAGTAAAAAGAGTGTGTATGATAAATAAAAAATAAAAAAGTGTGTCTTTGAAGAGAATTGAACGTGATTAGTTAGTATTACTTCAAATAACTACAACTATATTACTCTATTACACCCCTTACAGTAATTATTACAATATTAGAATTTTGCTACCTAGTATCTTTATATTGTTGGTTAAGTAATTTTTTATTATTGAAATTCACTCTTGAAAGGCCTTAAAAATGTGTATTAATGTATATTTTTAATGAAAACTTTTTATTTTTTATTCTTAGAAAATGAGTTTTTGGACATGACTTAATCTTATAAAATCAATTTATAAAATAATAATTGTCTCTACTTTTATTCATAGATATTAATTTGGTCCCATTATTAATCAATGCGAGATCTTCAACATATCTCATCATATTAAGTTGGAGTACTAAATATTTTGAGTGTAAAGTTTAAAAGACTAAAAGATAACGTCTTAATAACTGGTGGTCTAATATAACTAAAATCACTTATTATGATAAATTCTGATATTATTTTTAAAAATAAATTTTAAGTCTAATTTAATTATGTAAAAACTAACTTATGAGATAAGAATTAGTCTATTTATCATTATTGTTTTTGTTTATGGTTGCTTGTGCGAACCTTCAAGGATGAATTGTGCACTTTGTTTGGGAGTGGAATCAATGGGGAACGGAGAAGATTCTTCTCTAATTAAGAGGCGTTTGTATAGAGATTTTTTAGTTGGAGTGGACTAGCTAGCTGCATTTTCTCGGGGCGACAATTCAAAATTGTGAGAAAACAAAGTCGATAGGTGATTATAGAATTAAAACGTAGTACTTTACAAAAGTTGAAGCTTCTAATTCTAATTATATGTTGTTTGGTACAATTAATTTGTATCTGGTTATTACAGAAAATAACTTTTAACTATAACGAAACTTAAAATAAATTTTAGTTTCTTTTATAATTTTCAACATGAAGGCACATGATGCAAGTAAATGAGGATGCAGACAGATATCTCCCTACTCTTCAATATTAAATATATCTCCTATTATTACATTTTCTTTTCTCTTGCAATATGTAACTTCACCATTATTGACCATTTATATAAGCTTTAATTGTTTTTCAAAAAAACTTTTTTCATTTTTAAAATTTA
This sequence comes from Glycine tomentella, assembly GCA_007407185.1. Taxonomy (NCBI): domain Eukaryota; kingdom Viridiplantae; phylum Streptophyta; class Magnoliopsida; order Fabales; family Fabaceae; genus Glycine; species Glycine tomentella. The sequence continues at coordinate 3,211,910 of PYAF01001630.1, read as the reverse complement.
GACAATTTCATAGCATACACACAACAAAATTATTTACTATCCAAAATATATTTATGTCAAACTTTAAAAGTGATCTTATTTTGCTACCCAAACAAAATCAATTCTTATAGACTAACTTTTAAAATATAAATTTAAGCGAATTAATATTTTTAATATCAGTTCTTTCAAAATCAATTGTTGTCAAATAAATTTTGTCAAAATCTAAAGACTCTCTGGTTGTGTTGGTTCTGCATTTGCGACACATAAATACAAGTTAAAATTTAATTGCTCCGAACTACAGTGCATATTAGTGATACACAAGGGTTGACTTGTTTTTTTTAGGCACCATATAGGGTATTAGCTAGTAGCTTAGTGCCAAAATTTTGTATAGGTGCTAACAAACTAAGTTAAAATTTATTGCTCCGAACTACAGTGCATATTTGTGATGCACTAGCTAGTAAAATATTGTATGTGGAAAAGATCGGTATGAACCTTACGGAAATAAACTTTTTTTTTAATCTTAATATATATTTAGTTTTTTTAATTTACTCATAGCTAATTAAGTTATAGGCTTAAAGCGTTCAAATTGAGTACAGATCATTTAACCAAAAAAAAAAAAGAGTATATCCTGATATATATATATATATATATATATATATATATATATATATATATATGATCATGATGAGGACCGCACGGTTAAAAATTAGAAGCCAGCCATAAAAATGTTATTCTGCTGTTCAGCAATGAAATCTAATTACAAGCTTCAATTTTTTTCATGCACAAATATTTTAGGAATCCTTCACCTAATTTATATAGGTTGATATATACTATTGAACTTATATTAGTCAATCTCATAAAAGTTGATTTTTATTGTACCATAAATTTTGAGCAAACAAATAAGTTTAAGGTTTATATACCAATAGCAACCATCCCTATATTCAAAAGCAAGCTGGTTGGCCCTGGGGACCGGGTTCGATTCCTGCCATGCGCTGCACATCCCGCGATTTACATCCTCTCATATACCCAAGGGCATGGGCTTGAGGGGCGGCAGTGATGGGCCGTTATTCCAAAAAAAAAAAAGCAAGCTGGTTGGCGACAATAAGCATGCACCTAATAGTTGATATCACATGACATATGAATTGAAGTAATTAATTAAGATGGTTTTCCCTATGATCACAATCATTCATGCAGACTAACAGCCCTCACTTCTAGTTCTAGCTTAATGCATGTGTATATATATATATATATATATATATATATATATATATATATATATATATATATATATATATTTTACTGATCTATTTCTGTGCGTCAACACTGCACAAATACTGCGTTTTTTGGATTGACATAAACGCGCGCCACATGTCATTTTGTAAATTTTATGCAGTCTTTTGTCCCTCCAAATGTAAAAGTTGCTGGTATGCTTATCTACTGTACTGATGACTCCCTAAACATGTTTGGTACTAGAAATTAAACTTCACCCGCTTGCATAATAACCACCTCCACTGTCATGAGCGAAAAAAAAGTTAAAACCCTGAGTTATAAAATATGTGAAAATTAAAAATTTGAGTGGATTTAAAAAAAATTAAAATGTAAAATTCACAAAATAATAATAATTGAATAATAAGATATGTCATTAAAATTATTTTTTTAATAATGATTTTTATTACTAATATAATTTCATAATAAAAATATTCAAACTATAAATCACATAATCTCATAATCAATTTTGTTAACACTTATTCACATACATGCCCATGAACCATACGTATATAATTAGCATATTACAAGGTGGCTTATTAAAAAAAGCACATTACAAGGTGACGATAGGGGCGTTTGGGACTGACTTTTGAATTGGTGAACAGTCCCAACCCTCTTCTTGGCTATAAGACACTCTAAAGTGTTTAGGAATCCAAGTTTTCCCTTTTGGGTTAAATGATGCATAATTAACACGAGTTGATGTTTATTGTCTTTTTTCCCCTATGCATATTTTATTTGATTTGAAAAGTTCTTTCAATTTTAACAGGCAATTTTTCTTTTCACATACACAAGGTAGAGGTGGAGGGTAAGGGATTGAAAAACACTACCTAATTTTAAATCTTTATAATCAACCATATCGAACTTTATCGATTGAAAAACAACATCAACTGCAAAGACAACATAATCTCCCTCGTCTGTAAGGCTCCACTTCCCTCCATCTACATGTGCGAACAATTTGTTGCGTTATCATCCCAAACACACCAATAAACCAACATCATTGATCTTGCATTGCTTCATCATGCTTAAACTAAGCAACCACCTTCTGTGTATATTCGCATCAAACCCCATTCCAGCAAACCAAAAACAAAACGCACCCCACACGCCATGGTGCTCAATAAAATAAAATTAAACTGAACTTCATGAGAATTGAACCAAACTGGAAAAACATGTTCCCCGAACCGAATTGAACTGTTTTTTAGTTCGAGAAACTTTTCTCTCAAATTTGAACTGAACTAAATTATTTCAAATCGAATTGAACTATTTTTTACACTAATACCGGAAAGCGGAGATTTTTTGCACCTTTTATAAAAATAGTTTTGTTTTTATGGTTTCAGTTTGATTTTCAAACAATTCAGTTCACATTTTTTTAATAAAAATTTCAGTTTCGTATTTTTTTTAACAAAAACGTTTCAGATTTTATAGTTTAATTTTGTTTTTTATATGTGAATTAAATTAAACGCTATATCAATGAATTTATAACACTTATATATCATATTTGTTTTAATTCAGTTTGGTTAGTAATATAATCTTTGGCTGAAGTGCTTTATCACTTTTGGAGTTGAAAGGTCAAATATTGAATGACATTAATGGGTGATAATGATTACTACATACATTCTTGATGGTAAAATGTCATATTGTGATTGCCAAAGACTTATATATTTTATTTCATTTTCGTCTTATACACCATTGTAGTTCTTTCGTGGTAATGACTAAAAATATATTCTAATTCTTTTTCTTCATTTGTTAATAATCTTTGTTTCGTTTTGTTATTTGTAACATCACAAATTTATTATTTTAGTCTTACAATTAACTAGTAAGTTCGGATTAAATTTTATGAACACTCGACCGAGGAGAGAATTTCATCTCCATGAATAGTTTTTGTAATCCCTTTTCTATTGATATTCAATAATTCTAATTTATTTCAATATGTGATTTCTAAAAGAATTTGTATTTAATAGTGCAAAAAATTATTTTGTGTTTGAACTTATAAATTATCTCTCTATATATAATTGGGTGTAACTTATTTTAAAAGATGTAATTATTGTTGGAAGTTAAAATAAAATAGTGTATTGATTTATTATAATTAAGGACTAAAATGTTCAAAAAGAAAGATGACATTAAATATGATTATTATTTTTTATAATAGTTATAGATATTAGAGAAAAAAAGAAAATTAAAACGTGACGGCTAGAGATAACATATACACCTAAATGTTTGGAACTAAATACTACAAGGAACTTAAAAAAATAAAAATAAAAAAAGCAAGAGTGCAGCGAAGCTGTCATAAATGGCAACTCAAGATTCAAGAAAAAACCATGCTTCATAGTCAAGCATGAAGAGAAAAAGAGAATGCATAGGCCAAATTCTGTCTCAGAGCAAAGAGATACCTTCTCCATAATGTATTCTTTAATACTACATATGTTGAAGAAAGTGTATTGAGTTATTCTGCATAGACGATTGGTTATTCTTAATTAATATAGTTAACAATACATTTTTCCTTTAGCTTATAGCTTAAACCTATAATCATGTTACACATGTGGTCAACATATAGAAGCCAAAGCAGTTTATGAAACAATTTTATCCTTTTTCAAAATTAACCTCTGAAAGTTTAAAGCGAAAAACTTTTAGAACGTCAATATAAAATTAAAGAGCTACCAACTTTTTACCATTTACCCAGACTTTTTATATCTAATTTTAAGAAGACTTTCATTCCAAATGTAATGCTTTTGTAGGTTTCCAAACTCTTGCATGGTTGAGTCCTTGAAGAATGAAATATTTACTAGCATCATTTCCATTTTCTTCTTGTTAGTATTTAAAATCCAAGTTTTGATGCTCCATGTATATATTGTCCAAAATTTCTATTCTCTATCTAAATGTTTGTTAGCAGTTACCAGTTTCTATGTTTGAGTTCAGTAATTATTATTTGCTCTGTTTTTTCAAGTGATGCATCAGTGAGCCAGTTGCTTCCTTACGGTTAGTCAGAATTCAACCGCCATCACCTTGAGAACATACGAGGCTTTTCTAGCAACACCCTTGAGAACTTGATACATTATCTTATGATTATGAAGGACGTTTGGTAAAGATGATGAAAATAGAGAGAATTAAAATATTTGAATTAAAACAGAAGATAAATAAGGAGTGCGAGACTCACATTTTTTTTTCTCATACCAAACATAGCACAGTGTTATTTGAAATGATTTTATTAATGGCAATTAGAGAATACAATTCTCCTACTAGAGCCAAAGCTCCTCTAAGATGCTATTCTAGTCCTCAAAATCCCCATGACAGAAAATTTCATTACTAAACCTTCCTTTTCGAGAGTATACTGTTGGTACAGGTGCCTGGTCATTTTTTTAGTTCAATAATAAATAATAAGTAAAATACATTAATATTTTAGATTCTTTGAGAATTGAATTTTATATAAAAAAATCTTAGAACCTTATTTTGACGATTCATACACATAGTAAATAAAAATTAAAGCAATAAATATATCAATGATCCAATCATAAAAGAGAGTAAAATAATTAAAATTAATAAAAAAATGTTTTAATACTATTAAGAATAATTTTAGAAAAAAATAAAAATTTAAAATAAATTTATTGTTACCAATTAAATTATTATTAATTTCTTAATTCTTAATTGGGTCTTGTTAAAAAAAAAATCAGAGTTAGTATTATTTTCAAAACTAAGTATCAATTGTCACTTTAATTAGATTTAGTTGCTGTTTTAATTTGTGGTATTTTCAAAAATCGTAACGGCTGCATTAACATCATACTTTAATTAATTTTGATTTGTGTTAGTATTATTTCCAAAAGTCGTAACGGCTACGTTAATAGTACTACCATAGTACTGGTACTTTAATTAGCTTTAATTTGTGTTAGTATTATTTCCAAGGCCAAAATTGTATCAGTCACATTAATATCATTATTTTTTTTAATGGGAAAAAGCTCATATTATTTCCTTCAAAACTTGTTCATCAATACAACTAGTAGTAGCTCATATATACTTTAATTAGTGATAGCTTTTATTGCTGTTTTGGGATAATTTTTTTCCCAGCGATGCTTTATTTTAAAAGGAGGAAGCAACTAATATTCTTAACACCCTGGTTAAAGAATTTTAAATAGAAAAGTTTCACTAAAAAGTATCATTAATCTACTTCTTGTGATTTCTAATGCATTCTCATTACTTTTTTATATACATTTACTGAAACAAACATATACTATTTAGAAATTCATATTTTGAAATCTCTCTCTCTCTCTCTGATTTTTGCAAACTTAGGTTTCACATGATTTTTCGACTAATCAATTTTGATACCTCGACTAGGAAGAACTTATGACTACTACTATATCCTAAGAGATTATCACAATACGCAAATAAGGGGTTTTGATCAAACTTCCGATTTGAAAGTTTGTGATTTTCACCTATGAAGAAAACAACTCGTAGCATCAATTCACATAAATTGTCTTAATGTTGCAAAAGGATGAAACATACCAAAGCAACACTGAAAAGTCAAACTTAATTTTCGTTGAAGTTGTTCATATTACGAGTCTGTGGGCTTTGGATGGCTGCGTTTGCACTCTACTCAATGTTGTCTCTGATAAGACATTACTCAACAACACCTCCTAGCAACAACCTTTTATCAATATCGTGTTAAAAATCAAACTCAATTTACATCTCTATATTAGTCCACAGTCTACAAGGGTTTGAAAGCTTCTAAAAACATATAGAAGCTTGAAGAAACTTCTAGAAGCTTATAGAAACATGTAGAAACTTCTAAAAATATATGGAAGCTTGTAGAAGCTTATGGAAACTTCTGGAAGCTTATGGAAGATCGTAGAATTTTGTGAAAGCTTCTGAAAATATAAGGAAGATTAAATAAGCCTATAGAAGAATTTAGAGACATAGTGAAGCAAAGAATAATGAAGAAGATAGGAGAAGAATCTAGAAACCTCACAAAGCAAGTATAAATAGGGGTAGAGACTCTTAGCTAGAAGCAAGTGTCTTGATTGAAAACAAATGTGTAGATGTGAGTGTGGGTGTGAAAGAAGCAAATAAGTGTAGAGTGAAAGTGAGCTTGAGAAAATAAGTAGCAAAAGTGAGTGAGTGAAACTCAACGTAGTCCTTATAAAATTTAAGTGTGTGAAAGCATTTGTAACTTGAATTTCTCTAAATAAAAGTTGTATACTTTCATTTTCAACATATCGTTTACATAGGAACAACCTAACACTAAATTTAATCATGGTCGTAAATATAGATAAAAAGTAATCGATAACTGGATTGATTAAATGTAATTTGAATTGAACCCGAGTCAATTGTATATCAAATCCTGTTAACATAACAATAGTAATAATTTTATATTTTCATTAACCTTTGATAAAGTTTTGATTGACACAAAACAAGCAATGTGGAACCAAAATGGAAACCAATTAATTGTTTGACTGGGAATTTTTGTTAGGCCCGTACCTAAGAACCCTCTCATCAATCCACTCCCTCATGTCCCCCAACACAAGGTTCGCGGACTCATCGGGCTCTCCCTGAATCAAAGAGTGATACATTCCATCGTAGAGCTTCAACGTCTTATCCTCACTGGAAGCCTTCTCATATAGTAGCTTCGACGACGAAGGGCAGGTAACGCCGTCAGAGGTACCGTGAGCAGTGAAAAACGGCGCCGTTACTTTGGAGAAATTATCCTGTACATACTGTGTCACCCTGAGGAGCTCTCGCATGGTCCCCACCCTAGGTGGGCCCGTGTAGCGCCTCGGGTTCGACGCTATGATCTTCAACTTCTCCGGATCCCTAATGGCCTTTCCGACCATTTTGTTATCCGGCATGGCCGCCCACGTGTCGGCGAGACCGAACAAGAGACCGTACATGAATAAATGTACCCTGCTGGGTTTCATGTCCTCGGGGATCACGAAGAGTGGCGCGGAGAACATCAGGCCCGTCCACGTGTCCGGTTCTGATTTGAAGTACATGAGTAAGGTGGCCAAGCCTCCCATGGATTCGCCGAAGAGGAACGCGGGGAGATTTTTGTAGGGTTCGCTATTGCGGACGTGGAGGAAGAAGGAGAGGGAGGTGGCGGCGATTTTGTCCATGTCGCCGAGGTAGCAGCGGAGGCCGTCGGAGCGGCCGTGGCCGAGAAGGTCGGCGGCGAAGACGGCGTAGCCCCAGGTGGCGAAGTTGATGCAGATTTTCTGGAAGAGCCAGCCAGTGTCGGAGCCGTAGCCGTGGGTCATAAAGACGGTGGCTTTGACTTCATGGGGTTCTAGGTTGAGAGGGAGGAAGGACTGGGTGAAGATTTTGCCATTAGGGGTTTCGAAGTGAGACTTGGTGTTGCGAACGCCTTGGGAGGTGTAGTATTCCTCTTCGGGGGTGTGGCCCCAGAAATTAGGGTGAACCTCCGATTCCGGTGCCATTGCGATGGAGGGTGTGAGAAAGTTGGTTGAAAGAAATAGAAAGAGGAGAAGGGGTTGGTGAGTGGGACCCTGGGAGTTGGTGAACCAATCCCACCACCACTACGGAGATTGTTATGGTTGGTGACTTGGTGCTAATCATCACACCAAGTTGGTGACTTTCTTTTAGGCTACTTTTAAAAACCACTCCATATAGGGCTTGCCCCGTTAGCTGAATACAGCACTCATTTTGTTTGCACCCCCTTCAGAATGTTAAATATATTTTGAAAATGCATTTAATATATTGATTTCGAAAAATTAATTTAAATAATAATTTTTCAAAATTCATTCTAGAAAGTAATTTCCAAAAAATTTAAAAATTTCTCAAATATACTCTCTAGAAATTGTTAAAAAAAAGGGTACAATAATGCATAAGAAAATACAAAGAGAAAAGCAAAAGTGTAAAAAAGAAAAGGACCAGTCATCAATGTCCTTTGTCCAGCCTCTGATATTGACACACCCGTGTTTGAATTTTCCTACTTCTTACTCCCCCTTCTTTTAGACAAAAACATCCTTAATAGAAATAAATTTTCGTTATGTATTTTGACATGACAGGAATAAGTTTATATCAAATCAACGACACACCAAAAGAAAAACGAAACACTGTGAAAGAAGTTGGAGGTGCAAAAATTCACATGAAGAAGATAGTGAAGGACATAACAATACTTGCAGAAGAAAAAAGTGAGAAAATGTTTGAAGAGGATGGAGAGGTGGGGGTGAGGGACTGAGGGTGCCTAGAGAGTAGAGAGTGGGGAGTGAAGAGAAGGGAGAGGGGAAGGAGGAGGGTTAGAATACGAATTTCAAAAAATACTGGGAAGTGGGAAGATAAAAACAGGGGGTGATGTTCGGAAAATAACGGGCCCCGTTGTCTAGTCTTGAGAGAAAAAAACCAGTAGACAAAAGCCCAGGAAATAGCAGGGCTGAACTGTTAACTTGGTTTTATTTTGGGTTGGACCCAAAAAATAAAGGTTACAGACTTTCTCAACATTAAATAAAACAGCCGAAAACAAAGTGTACCAACTCTACAATCGTTCGTAATGATTTCAAGCTTATTGCGCTATAATACCTTTTTATGTATATAACTTCTATTTTTTTAAAAAAAACTTTGTAATTAACAACATCATTGTGATCTTTTATTTCGATTGAAGACATTCGCAAGCTCTTTTAGAGCACTAATTAAAGCGAGGGACCCAAAACAATATGGGTAGCCCTAACAGGAAAAGAACCAAACTATAGCTCCTCGAAAGGAAACCTTTTTGGAGAATCTCAAAAACACTGACCAATCACAAATTCTTTGTTTATTTGCACTTGGTGGAAGCTGGATTGGCAAGAAAGTGATACCTAATTAGTTCAGAAGCATGTAAACAAAAGTGAACGCGTTAGACTCCCCAAATTTATTAGAATGATTCAGAAGAATGTTGGCACATTCTTTTTGACAAAATATTTTCCAAAATATTCTTTATTTTAGGATAGAATTTATCTAATCATTATTTATCTAACAATAAGGAATGTGAAGGTCGAAAATGTATCTTACTGATTTGATACGTAGTAGGCAGTAATCTTCAATTATTCTTATACTAAAACTATAGGGAATTTATATCTTAATACTTGTTAAATATGAGAGTACGTATCGTATTATTTTGTATATAATTTTGATTTTATCATCAGTTTAATTATGTATATCGCATTTAGAGATCAAATTTGATCTTTTATATTATTGTTATAATTCACACTCTTCGTACCAATCGTACGTATGTGTAATATAAAGTATTTTGATATCTTTGTTCAAAATTAGTCCATCATTTTATTTGAGTTCTTTTTAGTGTCATTTTATGGACTACAATTACATTATCAAGTTTCATAATGATCTTGTCTTATTTCTTCACATGCAAAATTTGTTAACGCGGTGGTCAATTATTATGAATATATGGGGTATAATGACAGGAGATAATTTATGATAATTCACCTATCATAGAGTAACTTTACATAATTAAAACAGCATGACACTCAAGTTCTTTTCCTAAAGCAATGTAATTTCACGATCATGACTTAAATGAACACAAAATCAAATCCATGCATAATGGTGTTCTAAGAAGAAAGAAAGGACGCATTTCCGCGGGTCAAAGTAATGATATACAGTTTTTATTTAAGATATAATTAAATTGGACCCATAGAAAGCGTCAATATTGTCTTGTAGCGGAGGCAGCTAGATTTCTCAAGTGTCATTATTTATCGTTTAGATTCTCTTCGGTCGGGAGCATATGTAACTTCATATATATATATATATATATATATATTTGTGCATGGAAGCCCTACATGCTAATGATGAGTGTTCTTCGATTGTAGCACATGGAGGACAAAAGATTAATAAAGGGATAATGGAAATGCAAAACAACTTTATGTCATTTTTCATTTATATGTCTTCCTTTGGTTTTTAAGCAAGAAAATGAAATGTTTACTTGCAGAACCAATGATACGATGTAGATATCATTTCAACATATCTTTTAAATGCAAACTACTCATTATATATATGTCGATTTTGAAACTTCATTTGAAAGAAGTCAAGCATGTAACATTTAATTCCTATATCATATCATTAATGGTACAATATTCATCTTCTCATTATATTAGGATGAGAAGAGATTCACTTATTCTAAAACTACCAGAGTTACTCTTTTATTTTCATTATTTATTTTCTTGAAATTTAATAATTATAATAAGTAACTAATCTTATTTATTAAATTTCAAAGAATTGAATAATTTACTCTTAGAATAAGGTAGATCCCTCTCTATTAGAATTAGTTTATCAAAAATTTATATTACCAAACCTCTTCATGTATCAAAATGACTTGATTTATATTAATCATGTTTGGCAATCCCGGACTATTATAATATTTTCAAAATGAAATTAACGGCGATGGGAGAAAATAGAACAAAAGATTAAGTTAAAAGACTAAATTCAACAAAAGAAACAAAAATAAATTAAAAACCGAAGTAGTAGGAGTAAGAAATGATGAACATAATGGTTAAAAAAAGGAAAACAAACCATGCTATTATGAAAATTAGCAGTTACACAAACTATCCCATTTTACACCATGTGGACAATTTTACAAGAAGCCCTGAGGTACCCAAAATCAATCACTCTATGAAGTAATTAACTTGGATATTCTTGGGCAGAGAAGAACTCATGAACCCACTATCCAATTTTCTATCTCCTTTACCACCCCAAGAAAGTCTAAAAAGTATACCCTCCTTCCCTCCAAAGTTAACCGTTTCTAAACTGCTTTGAAAAACGTCTTTCAGCCATTTCTCAAACAAGCTGTTGGTAAAATAACCACACCCAACACGAACATCCTCAATCACCCTCTCATCTACACTTAGATTCTCCAAACATTTCTTCCCATAAACCTCTTCAAAAGACTCTTTGAACTTACACAAAAACAACTCTGCCATCTCTCTGTCCTTAACTGGATTTGTGTTGAACTCCAACCGGTTCACAATTGAGTCAAGAAATCCATTTTGGTTCAGTGGATCAGCTATAGTTTCTCCAGTCAGATCACTTGAAATGGGGCTACTTTCTCCTGCTTTATCCTCTTCATCAGCTTTCATGTTCAGATCAAGAGTGTTAAAGCTTGTTTGTCTTGAAAACTCTTTCTTCTTGCTCCCTTGAAAACTGTTGGTGTTAGAAAACATATCAAGTTCAGCTCTTCTTTTGTGGCCTAAACATGACTCCGCGGTCGTTGTTGCGACAGATGGCATCTCCAAGTTAGGTTTGGTTTCACTGACTTGCCACAACAACCTCATAACCAAGTCCTCATTCTGCTCCTCAATGCCAGTGGATCCACTTCCACCATTTGTCAATATGAATATTACTTGGCTTGAGTTCTCTTCAGTGAAATTTCCAAACTTTCCTGTTTCAAATCCATCACAGAGGAATTTCTTGAACTGGGCATCAGCAAAGTCAACATTTTCTATTAGCATCACAAGCTGGTGGTGTGTTTTCAGTGCTCCTTCCAGCATTTCAGAAAATGGGGCTATTGAAGTATCTCTCTTTAGCATGTCAAATTGAAGGAGCACATTAGTTGAGCCAAAAACTGATTCTGCAATTGCAAGTGCCAACCTTCTTTTCCCAATGTTGTCATTGCCTTGCACAAGTAACCAAGTAATGTTGTTACTTTGCTTTGCTGATTTGGAATCAATCAAGGCTTCTGCTATTGAAGGAAAAGTTTCAGACTGCCATGGCACATTCTCCTGCAATAGTTTACAAATATGAGCTCGTTGCAGTGTTGTATCAGTTATATCCCCCACCGCTGACTCACCTGAACCTCCATTGCCAAGAGCAAGAGTAGTCTTTACTTCTTTACCTTCCATGCTCTCAAGGGAATCCAAGACTGGCTCTGTTGCTTCCCTTTTCTTGCCGAAATTGAACTCAATGATGCATGATTGTTGGCGTCGGAATTGAGGGACGAGTTTGGAAGTGGAGCCATGTGTGGCATTGCTGGCAAAGGATATGGAGCTTGGTGAATTATAACTGTTGTGGTTCCAGTTCCATTGGTTCTGAGGCTGTTTGCTTTGGTGGAGACAGTGGCATAGTCTATTCCATTTTCTTTTCAATTGGACTAATTCATCCTGAAGAATGTTTGAGGTATTATAAATCATAAGCACTACAATTTTTCAAATATCAACTAATAGGAACAAGAACATGCTTATACAGAAAAAAAAGAAGATAAAGCTAGTGCACAATCATCCAGTATTGGATTATAAACAGAAACGTTAACTTGGTTTTTCATTTTCCTCTAAACAATTTGCTACCTTCTTATGGTCTTCTGTGCTATGAGACTGAAGCCAGAAAGGCAACATTTTCTTTTGGTCTGGCCTGATAAATTGGGCTTCTTTTTCATAATTGGAGGCACATTCTTCACAACAATTGAGTTTATCCTCCTGCTCCATATTACCAAAGGGCTTTGTTTCCAGCACTTGAGATTGGTTATGCGAGATGGTCATCTTTGAATCAAGGACACTGCAATTTTTGAGTTCAGAAACTCCACAATGTTAACATCCAAAATTAAACAAACAAGCACTTTTGAGTTTAGCATATGTGGCATTCCATTCTTAGCACTTAATATCACATTAGGTGTTAATTATTCCCTGTGGATACAATAAGTAATATTTGCAAAAACATGTAACTCTCTTCCTTTTAGCAAAGTGTAGTTTCAGTTTCTACCACCAAAATGCGTAATGTGTAAGAGGTTGGTTATATACTGACAAACTAAAGGGAGGCAGAAGCAGAAACAGAAAGGCTCTGCTTCACTCCTCAACAAAAATGTAAAACAAATTAAGCTTTCAACAAACCATCATGCCTGGATAACTTTTATGTACTTATGTTTTCCTTTCCTTTTTTCTTTCTTGCTTTCTTATTTTATTTTCTTGTTACATTTTACAAGCCATATATATGTGGAGTTTGTTTTCTCTTTGCATTAAATTAAACAAATTAAGCAAGACATGTTTTACTAATTGGCTAGTATTTTTAGCATTAAATCAAATCAAACTAATAATTATTAAGCAAAAAGATTACCTGGGAGCATGAAGACTCAAGCCAAGTCCACCTGATGGAACAGGAACAGCCTGAAGAGCCCATTGCTTCTCAAGAGGGGGGTGTCTCATTTGACACCTCATGTATGTTTGATAGCTAGCAGTGGCCATGAGCCACACCTTAGCATTATTTGAGGTTCCACAGTCACAGAATAACCTTCCTATTTCTGAAACTAAATGATCAACAGGATTATAACCAGAAACTTCTCCATTTGGGGACCCTTCCTCTTTTTCACTTAAACTTACCTCCTCCACTGTCCACTTCAGGTCTCCAATATAAAAAATGCCACCTCCTCCTCCTGAAGCAATGGAATTCACCTTTCTTTTCAGCTCCAAGAATTTCATTTCAACTTCATCTCTCTTCATGCAACTCAAAGAAACATGTGAAATTTGGAATTTGATAAAATGAATTGACTTTAACTCATCAGGCACTTCTGACCTTTCAAGCCTTCTCATTATCTCTCCCACAAGGCCTTCAGTTAATGACAGTGAGTCGCCAACAATCACAGTGTTCTTTTTCTTCTTCCTCAAGAGGATATCCAGAACAAGCCTGACATCATCATCCTTACTAGAAGAAGAAGCTGCACCAGTGATGGAACACACTGGTGCATTCTTTGGTGGAGAAAAGACAAGTGACGGGTGGAACTCAGAAGCATAAGAAGTTAAGAAATGACGAGTAGTGTGCCTGAAATTGGTAGGGTTGTTGTTGGTGGCTGGTTCCCTATGGTTGTTGTTGTCACTGGCAGAAGGTGAACAAGGAGAAGAGAACACACCACCCGAGCTATTGTAACACTGGAAAACAGAATATTGAGATGAATTAGAGTCCTCTATGTGGTTCTTAACAGCAGTGCTGGAGAAACCAGCCTCTCTCATGACCCGGCTAACACTAGGGTCATCAAGGATCGATATGATGAGGTGTTCAAGCTCAACCTTGATGGTGAGAAGAGGCTGTTGTTGCTGTTGCTCAATGCATCCCCTTCTCTGGTGAGCCTGAGCTCTCTTCAATGCAGCAATGAGAGCATTGGAGAGAGAAGGCTGAGTGTGGATCAAAGGAGAAGGTGTTGTTGGGAGCCTGTTGAGGGAAACATTGAAGCACAACTCAAGAGCCCTGCATTGAAGAGGATGATGAGAAGTTTGAGATGACTTGAGACAAGCCCTTCTCAAGGAACTTCCTCTTAGGCTTAGCAAAGTGGCAGCCACATGCAGAGGAGTGACCTGTGCATGGCCCCTCCTCCGAGCCAACCCCAGAGAGTGCTTCAACACTGAAGCAGCCTCAGCTGTGAGGGTCTGCTGTAATGCACAAACTCCTGAGCGCATCACTTGACCAAAACACCACCCCCCTCACCACCCCTTTTTGTTACTAACTGAACCTGAGTTTTTCTTCACAATTAACCACACTTTTCTTCTTCTTATCCTTCTCTTTAATTTCACTCTAAATACCACCCCCTCCCTCTCTCTTTATATGTATGACTTTGTGGAACTTATAACTGAAAGGTTTTTTGTTTCAAGGATGAAACAAGTGTAAGCTAAAACAACAACACACACTGCAGAGAGAAAGCCATAGTGAGAGTCGTTAGGCTTTAGAAATACCTGAACTATATGCCTCACCGCCTTCTTTATACTTCTTGTCACTCATCATTTTTATTCTTTTCTTTTTCTTTAATTCTCTCTTTTGGTTTTTAGTTTAAAGAGGCAGCTTTTTCTTGTCTTTTTTTTATTATCTCTAGCTAGTCCCTCTCTCTAATTTCCTGAGAGTATTTGTTTTGTAGTTTCTGATTTGCCGTTACATTAATTAGAAACAAGCAATTTAATAGTCGTTTTAGTGTTTTTAATATATAATTGAATAGTCTGAGCTGCTTCATGCAGTATATATAAATAATAATAATAATAATGTGACTTACGTTTATTTGTTGAAGTTTGAATGAAGGAAGGATATATCAATGTTTACGTACATGTATATGAGTTGGAGTCAGTCTAAATTACATATCATTGAACACATCTTTAAGCAATAACTTATTATTTATACCAGTGATTTAACAACTTAATTAGTGAAAACGATGTAACATTGTGTATTGTAAGGAGCAATATTATAACGATCGTGTATTTATAAAAGTATATGAAAAACTGAGACATTAGTCATCTTAGGCTACTCATGTACTACTATATCTGCTGGCTGCAACAGCAATATGCATGCATTTTTTTTATTATGGCTAATCATTATTAATTATCATAATACAAAAGGCCAGACGAACTATATGATTCCGGGATTAAATTGTTGTTATTTTCTGCTACATTATTTGTAAATAAATGAAGTAGCATAGGAAATTAAATTAGAGAGTGCAGTGATGTGGACCCCCCAATTCAAAAATTTTACTCGGCCTCATAGAGCTTCCCACCCTTTTCCACATCATCTTTTGATTAGACAGACAAGGCCAGCAGAAATTCAAAAAAAGTTACTAAAGGGAAAAGAAGCCAGGGCGATGAAAGATTTTCTTTTAAAAAGCAGAGCGGTAAATTGCGTTTTTCTTTTTTCTTTTTAACATTTTTTTTCAATTGTATATTGAATAGACCTTGATATATATATAGGTTTTGTTTGGTTTACTATTTGGCCTCCTTCAAATTACAATTATCCCGATAAACTTAATTTAGTGTTATGTTTGAATAATAAAAGTTGAAAAACACTTTTAAAAATCCTAATACATTTCCAAATTTTAATGCATAAAATAAAAAATATATATTGTTTTAAGAGTGAAAGTTCTTCAAGTTTTTCCAACTAAAATCAAACATACATGCATATAAACTTAGGATATGTTTAGATTATCATTGAATCTCTTTCAAAAATATGTTTTAGCATAAAATATATGAAGAATATCCTTCTTCATAATAAGTGGAACCAAAAATACATTCAAAACATTTATCTAAACATAGCATTTTTTTTAACAGCTCAAAACATACACTTAAGTACTGTATTTGAAAACTTATTGAGAAAGAATCATGTTTACGAGAAGTTAAAACTTCTAAAAATCACGTTCAAGATATGGAACTAAATACACTATTAGTGTCCTACAAAAGTAACATATATATACCTGTGTTTAACTTAAAACAACATTATATTAAAGTTATTTTTCCAAACATATTACACATGATAAAATTCATTCGAACTTAACATGCACATAGGTTTAGATTATTGAATTACACCGTTTCAATGTTAGCTATCTAGATTGATTGGGGTGGTCTCTCTCTTCACGCCAACCCTCGTAGAGAGAGTATTTTATTCCCCAAACAAGTACCCAAAAAGCAACCCTCTGTCTGCTATCCTCTGTTAGCATTATTGGTTCTTTTTCAGCCTCACTTAATCCTCTCTCTTCCTGCAAACTGCAATTACCTTTTGTCTTAATCTCATCTCCTCTCCCATTCCAACCACCCACTTAAACAAACCTTTTGAGTTGCCAAATAAACGAAGCAAAGCAAAACTGATCTGTATTCCATACTGTTATAAAACTTGTAAATTGTAATGGACACCCATTTGTGTTCACATTTCGTTTATTCGAAGCTCTCTCTCTCTCTCTCTCTCTTTCACTCTCTCTCTCTCTCTCTCTCTCTCTCTCTCTCTCACACACACTATATATATATATATATATATATATATGTCTCCATTTTGTGGTTTAATTTTTCGGAAGCCTGAAAGCATGTTCTGCAACAGTTCAAATATCTACTTTTAGTAGTGTAAACCATTTTACTACTTTCGTCTAATAACTTTACCCTTCACAATTGGCTGAATATAACTATATCCACTCCATCTAATTAAGTTTGGCTTTTCTCTCTTGCTTTCGTAATTGAAATCTTTCTTTTCCAGGTTTTATTTTATCTATATATACTAGACTAGATTCTTATCGAGATGTATGAAAGGTATATATGATAAGGTAGGATCTCGAGATTAAATACCTCACATGCACCCTAGGGGACACTGTATATACACTTATATATATAGGATAAGAGGGAGAGAATAAAAACCATAGGAATTATGATAAATATCATGGGTGAAGTGAGGAAGGAAGAAGAGGTGTGAAGAAATTAAGGTTGTATTACTTGTATTAATTAGTAATAATCCATATATTTTATATGGATGTACTTATATACGTAGTTTCCTGAGGCATTGTTTTCACCTTTTGAAAATACATTGACACTAGCTAGGTCGTTGTGACGTCTTCCCATGCAAAATAGTAATTGAGAAGGCAGGATTAGACATAACTTTGACCAACTGTACATGAAGGAAGAATATGGGTCCTAACGTAGTCACCTTAATTTGACCCTTGCAAGATTCGATTCGTATGATAAGAAAAATTAATCATTATAGCCTTTACTTTTAACTTAATAATTCCTAAAAGAAAATGAAAGAAGATAACAGATCTTAAAAAGGACTAGGGCCTAGAGGGCGAGCTTCATCTTGGAAGTATTACATCGCGCGAATTCCAAGACTACCATCTGTTCAAGAGTTTAAGGTAGATTGAAGAAAAAGGAAACAAAAGGAGAAAAAATAAAAATGGAATAGAAGCACAATATTCTAATTGTGTAACTTCCTTATTCTCTAGTGCACTAAAAAGAGGAAGGGGGAAAAATCTGTTAATATTTCCGTTGGAAGTTCGCGGAATGGAAAGTACATAAAAATTCAAAAGCTTCAAAGTACGATTGAATACTCAAATTTAAAAATTGAGTACCAAACACAGTTGGAACGTTAACCGGTAGATAAATAATAAATTTATTTTATTAAACGATCCAGATATTAGGGTAAAATGAACTAGGTTGTCTTACAATTTATGTAAAATTGAAAAAGTGTTCATCACATTCCAAAGACAAAGCCTGTGACGTTACTTAAACCGGCTTATGTTGTACCTTTTTTATGTAATTCATGGAAGAACTGAAAACCAATATTTGAAAGCTAAGCAATGTACAGTAGTAGGTCGTTTTTTAGTTGTGTACGGTAAATAATTTTTCAGCTTGTGCTCCCTATATAAGCATATTCCCCTCTCCAAATTCAATATATATTATATTTGTTATTCGTTTTTCGTTTACAACACATACTTGAGGAGACAATTCCTCTGGAAACGTTTATACTTTTGAGATTAATTAACATTAAGCGTCTCTTTTGCGGTCAAAGTCACAGATATGTATCACCTAGGTTATTATTACTTTGTAAAAGGCTAATTTATCGAATATATCTAGCTAAAACTAATACTGTGATTCTTGTTTACATTTATCTTTTTTGTTGTTGAATTGTTTACATTAATTTATCATCACGGGGTTGGAGGCTTCGTCAGTATGTATATAAGACATATCATGAGAGCAAAAAAGACTTTCTTTACATGAGAGGGGAAAAAGTAATTTTTGATTTACACTATAGGACTTTTAATATTTGGTTTACACTATTTATATATAG
Source organism: Glycine tomentella (assembly GCA_007407185.1). NCBI lineage: Eukaryota > Viridiplantae > Streptophyta > Magnoliopsida > Fabales > Fabaceae > Glycine > Glycine tomentella. Next base: position 3,193,184 of record PYAF01001630.1, on the reverse strand, counting down.
TTATACGTACAACAATCATAATTGTTTATCTCAGTTTTATATAAAATTAAAGTATATTTTAATTTTAAAACATATAAATAAATGTCGATTATAAAAGAACATATGTATGTTTAAATTAATTAAAATTTAATATATGTAACTATCAAGTTTATATCACATGAATCAACCGTGAGATATGATTTGTTAAATCAATAATGTTATATAATATATTATTTAATTCATACATATATATATATATATCGATCATAGTATGGT
>PYAF01001630.1:3099555-3192829 GCA_007407185.1 Glycine tomentella | reverse complement strand
ACATATATATCGACCATAGTATGGTGATTAATTAAGTTTTCCTTCTTTTGCGGGGGTGGGGGATATGGGGGAAGCTGTGTTCTCTGAGCAGTCTATATCTTTTGTTCCGATTAAAGACAAAGCACCACTAAGTAGGTAATAATGAGAGCTAGCAGGGCTCACTGATCATTTTGGGGTCATCAATGGCCAACCCTTTAACCAAACAAAAAGGATGGTTTTGATTGAAAGGGAGTGCTCAAATCATTGGAACATTATAATTGTAAAGTTTGAAAAGTATGAGGAAGACAATTAATAGGATTTCCCCAGTTGGAAGAAAAGGATCGATCCCTTTATGGATTAATTGCGAATGAGAAAATTAATGAATGATTTGGTTTGCATATTCACTAACAGATTTTCACCAAAGCCTGAAAGTAAATCAAGGGTTCATTAACTTAGACAGATCAGGCCCACGTGTATTAATACAAAGGGCTTATTGACACTATCGAGTAATTAAAACGTTTGTGTTTTACCACAAAATATATGATTAGCTAGGCAGATTAAATATGAAGCAATTACACATTTGATTTGGAATTTACAATTGCACAGCTTTTATTGTGAAAAGGGTCATTATTCTCATTTTCTCTAAAAAGAAAGGAAAAATGCAGTACTGGTGTGTGATAACCTGACAGCTCCTTGGGTTACGTAGTACTTATTCACAGCTAGGATAGGAGCTCCTATAGCTTAGTTAATTTGATAGAAAAGACAAGCTCATATGTACTTTCATTAAACTAAACCACGAGTGGTAATTTTCCTAGTCATGATATAGCTAGGTTGGATACACTTGCCAAGATCAAACGAATAATTGAATAAATAGTATGTATATATTTGAGTGGCTCACATATCAAGAGCAGTTAATTAGATTAAGTTGACAATTTTACATAAATGAATTGATTTTTTATAAAAATAAATAAAATTTAAAAATGCTACGAGTATGAATAAGTCTTTATTTTAAACATAATATATTGAAATTGTGTTTTAAAATACAATTTCAAGTATTATTAAGAAAAGTTAAAATCATAATTGTAATCACTATTTAGTTATTATTTTTATTAAAAAGTAATATTAAAATCGTGTTTTAAAAATTATTTCAGTATTTATTTCTAAAAAATTTAACTTAATTTCTAAAATTGTATTTTAAAATAGACTTTTTTTATATAAAATCATATTTTAAAACACGACTTATCCCTATCATCAATATTTTTTAAAATTTATCCATTCCTGTAATTTTTTTAAATTAATCCATTTGTGTAAAAAAAAACCGATTAAGTTAGTATAATTAGCTACGTCTGATTTCTTATATGAAGTTATCCATTATACGGTTTGAATCCATATTATTTCACACCGTATCTTGAGATGCATGCATGATATTAGTTATCTGCAGAATGCTTTATATGGCATTTTAACCGAAAACACTGCAAAAGTAAAAATGTACCGACAGTTATGATAATTATCATAATACAATGATCATAACAGATTGAGTTGGAATCATGTAAGACAAAAAAGAAGTAAAAAGGAGAAATGCTACTTGATAAAAGATTTTCTAAGCAAGGATTGTTTTTAAAGATCTTACATACATGGAAGTTATATTAGGTTTTGATTAAGTTAAGTCATTCTTATTTTTTGGACTGAAATCTCATTAAATACAGATGAACTAATTAAGTCTCTTATTGATCTTTCGGAATGGGAACGCGAGTAAAAGGAAGTAACATATGGGGAGATAAAGGAAATGTAGGTGGGACCTAGGGCGTCGCAGAGCCTTTGATTCTCATGAGATGTATATTTCTCTGGTCTCCATAAGTAACCAAATTCCCAGTCATTCCTGACTCAAAAAGTTAGTATACAGAGAGAGATTTTTTGGAGAGGTGAAAAGATGGCCTAGCGTGCAACTTTATACAAATATTGCCAGCACCATATCCTATCCTGTATCATACATATATTATATTATATGCTCTTGTAGATCATAGCAGGATACAAGATATGCTGAGACTCGGGGTTCATGGATTATATTATATACTAAAATATAGTTTTTTTTTATAAAAAATTTAATTTAATTTAATTATATTGTTTTTAAATTATTATTTAAAAAAATTCTAATTCCTTTTCGAATGCATAAACTTTCAAGTTTCAAATTCTAATCCCTTTTTGTTATTTAAATCTATCTATATATATATATATATTGTGATTTGTATTTAATTAAGCTTTATAATTTTTTAATTATTAGTTTCATTAAATAAGAAGAAAACTGAGTATTTTAGATATAGTAAATGTTAGGTAGCTAAGTACGAAGTAAATCATTTAAATTATATGATTTTTTTTACATAAAATAATTTATATATATTATATTTCCCCCCAAATATTATTACTTCAATTCATTGTTTGTCGTTAATATTAAAATTTTCCAATTTTCTAGATTTAAAGTTTTCTAAATTTTAGTTTTAATAGATTATATGAAATTAATAGTAATATACTTTCGTAAGTTATTTTTCAATTTTAAAAGAATTATATTTTTAATTATCAAATAAAATATTCATTATTACTAATAAATACATCTTTATTATATTATTTAAATTGTTTGGCAATATTAATAGTAATTTTATAAAGTTTTTATTAACTTATATTTTAAATTTTATCTAAATTTAAAAATACATGTACAATACATCCATCTGTCTGTGCTCCAAAAGCAAAAGGGAAATTAATGTGTACGTAGCCCTCTTTTCCCTTCCCGACCCTTTATAGTTTATTCCCTAAAACACACGGTATAACAATTCTTTACATCTCCGTGATCGTGACAAATAAACTTCAATTTTCCTTTATACTACTTTTCTCCTGGCTACAAGCGTATTTCACTAGTTATATGCCTTTTACATCAATACATATATGTATGTTTTCTCAGTGGAATATACAATTCTTAAAATTACATGTTGTCTTTTGTTTTTTTATGGCATTATTTGTGATGTCACGCGACACAATGATTAACCTGACATTCGAAAAAGGCTTACGATAAGTTATAGTATACATGCATGATTCTATTCTCATAATGACTTTATAAATCAGTTCATCGTAAGCTCGAACCAACTCAAAGATGAACGAGTATGCAGTTAAATATATTAATGAAGTATTTATTATACAAGGACAAAGTAACTGTGTCTAAGTTATTAGGTCTTATAAAATTCACCATTATTGTGAGATTGAGGTTGAGAGCAACTGTTAAATTAATTGTGCATAACTCTTTCAAACGTTTATAAATTCAAATGATCCAATTAAGTAAGATTTAAGCTTTCCAACTTACTGTATGTGGTAGAATCGAAAGTGAAAGTGAAAGTGAAGTAAAGGAGAAAGGAGGAGGATGCTTTTGTTACTGAAATCTAAGACTGATTAAAGCAAAAATGACCGTAGTATAAAGCAAATAAAGTGAAAGGGAAGGTCATGAAAGTATGTTCCTTTCTTTCTCTGCTCATCTTTCTATATTGCATGCAAAACGATGACAACCTAAACCATCATTGCCACCACTCTCCCTTTGTTCACTAATCCCCATAAAAATGTCATGGATCCATTTCTTTCTTTCTCTTTTGTTTTATTACATATGTATTGGAGACAATCCTTTCGCTAAAGAATAGATAGATAAATCAACAAATTAAAGCACTTGTATTTAATTACAAAAGCTGTCTCGAATTAAGAATAGAAAGATTTCTTGGTGAGAATGAAACACGCCTCTAGATGGTTGAAGATGTCTTTCCATATTGTCTCAACCCCAATACGAATATAATATAAAAAGGCATTCTGTGGCACCTAATGTATAAATTCCGAGTTAAGTAACCCTGCTGATGAAGCCTTACTTTCTGATTGATCAATTTTAGCCAATCAAGTTATTTTCAAGGGATTATATAGTTATAACATTATGTACATCCTATATATATATGAATTGATTAATCACTGCTTTTAGTTTTTTTTTAACATAATTCATAATTAAACTAGCAAGTTGTCTAGCTCATACATAATACATTATATTAGTATTTTCAAATTTAAGTAAAATTTTAAAATATAAATATAGTATATAAAATATCATCTAAAGGTGTTAAAATAGGTTAAGTCTGGTTAGCCTTATCTAAAATATGGATTGAACTAATGAAACAGTGGGTTTATTAAAGTAATTTTGGTACATCCCAATTTGATCCAAAAATTTATTAGTTTGATGCGGGCTTAACTTGCGGTTTACTGACTCAATTCGTTAGCTTGAATTTTGAAAAATAAAATATACTTCTATATTATTCTTTGTTAAGAAATGATAAGTTATTTTTTAATTAAGTTTTACATTGTCAACAAAAGTTAATTCAGTTATTAAAAATTGAACTTATATCTTATAAAGACCTGAGTTTGAATCACTATTGAAGTAAATACCTTCTTGATAGGCTATATGAAAATATTGATAGTGCTCTTTGAGCCTGGTGAACTCTGAAGACGAAACTGACCTACATTTTTTGAAACAAAAAAAGTTGTACATCATTTGTTTTTATTACATTTTACTTATAATTTTTTATGGTTAATTGTATGCTTTAATGTGTATGAGGAATTATGAAAGGAAACCAAGTTATAGTTTTTTTAAGAGAACCAAGGTAAATAACAATCATTTAATTTAAAATTTGGATGATAAAAAAAATGAAAATGGAGATAATAAGTTTCAATGTTTTATGTGATGAAATATTATGTATGTGTGACATGATTGGGTGAATCTAAGTAAAAGATATGCTCAATTGGATGAAATATTATCTCAATTGTATCGATTTTCAAGCTTATAACAGAATCAAAAATATTTTTAGGCTACGAGGCTGCATTTGCACCTTAGTTTCCATTTCTTTTTTGCATATTTATGAACCTTATTCCAAAGGGCAGACAGTCATACATCACAATCCACTGGTCCCAAGTCAAAACTATATATTGGCTTTTCTAGTTGTTGTTTCTGTATCTGTACGCATTCATAACAAAGTAATCCAATTAACAATTCCGAATTGCTTCTTTCCTGCTACGTTTTTTTTTTCTTAAGCTGCTTCTTTTCTCTCTAAGCACTAAACTAGACGTCATCTTTTCATTCCCCTAAACTAAAATTTTTGCAAGGTTTAATTAAATATTTAGTTCTTAAAAAATTGTGATTTTTCATTTCATGTTTTATTTTATTTTTTCAAAATAGATCCTCATAAAGCATTTTTTTATTATCAGATGATCCGTTTTTTTTTCATTTATTTTAGTACTTTTAAATTTCATAAATTTTCTATTTGGTTCGTCTGAAATCTGAATGGAAGACTAAACGGGAAGTCTGTAATATTTAAGAGGAATAAATATAGAACTTATAATATTTAAAGGAATCAGAAGAAAGAAGGGTTTATAATATTTAAAAGAATGAAAGGAGAAACAAAAACTAGAGAGATATTATTTGACAAAGAAGTAATTTTTTTGAAGATCTCATTAAAAAATTAAAAATAAAAGTATACATTTTTCAAGAACCAAAAACTTAATTAAACCTTTTATGCAATGAAAATAAAAATTGACCTTATTCCTAGTCCTTTGTGAAAACTTGCCATGGACATTTATATCATTTATGAATCTGTTCTGTTCAATCTTTTGTTTCCTTATTATATTCTCGAGTTAGAAACTGTCTTATACACAATAACAACCTGTATTATATTAAAATACAGGAAAAATTGTTCAAAACTATGAGACACTGAACCAATTAATTAAATTCCCAAATTTCTGGCAACAGTACGATAATTATTGAGCAACAACATACTTTGAAAACGAATCAACACCAGCCTAGAGGTTTTATTCTCTTTACGGTATCCGTCTGACACACTTAGACAAAAAAATTGTAGCACAAAGATGGTCACACATAAGTATATGTATGTCCTCATATTGATAATTGATGTACAAAAAGCTTTCTCTGGGCTCAGTTGCCCATAACATTGATTGATACACAAATTGGCAGCAATCGGGTAGTAGCACTTCAATAGCATATATATGAGGAAAAAGAACACAAGAGAACAAAACAAAAGCCTAGCTATGCCATCTATATCTATATAAGGTAACAAAATAGGCCAGGGACTACTCAGAACAAACAAACCCTGCATGTTTGTCTCTGCTGGGCTGAAAATAGACCTTTCAAAAACATCACTTGTTCCTTCAGAAAATAATGCATTTGTGTTTTACAGAATGCTGGTTAATGAATAGACCTCTCACTATAACTGCTTTGCTCTTCTTGCACATAATATCCTATTCATCTACACACTGCACATTACCCTCCTTTTCCCTACCTTTATAGCAATTAAGCGTGCCGTTGAACTTCAGCAACAGCATATATAAATTACATTTACTTTTCATTTTTCACTCTCACATTTACCATTTACAGAATTAGATCTTGGGGCCACTTGGGCACGAGTCTATCAGATTATTTCAGCTTCCTAAAGTTGGATTGTAACTCAAGGACCACGGATGAGATTTTGTAATCCAATTAAAAAAAAATGTGTTCTGGTTTACCTCAACTTTGGTGAGTGGTAAATGTTTTGTACATCAACTTCTTGCCTATTTTATCCACACGTTTTTTTGGTTGGAACCATAGTTCATATCCGTGTACATTTTTAATAATACCGAATTTATTTTAAGATAAAAGATTTTAAATATAAATCAATTAATTAAAATCATTCCTAATCAAATTTACACATGTTTATCCAAAAGCACACTTAAAAGGGAAGAATATAAATGACAGCACCAATTTTTTGCTAAAATTTTATTTCACGAGATAAGTTAATAAAATATCACATTCTTAGTGCAAAGAAAGAAAGAAAGAATCTAAAAACCAGGCACAGTATCATAAAGGTACAGCTAAATGCTATAGAAGTAGGAAAAAGGAAATGATTGAGTTGATATATATTCAATTCTAATAATTGGTGACTTCTCTGGTACCTTTCGAATTTGGAAGGGTTCCAGTGCTCTTTTTAGTTGGCCTTGGCCCATGTTTTTTGTCACCTATATATACATATATATATATATATATATATATATATAAAATTTATCAACATCATTATCCTATCTCTCTTAATTTATATATGTTTTAGTAATAAGGGTTTAATGAGTTTTAATTTTTTCTTAATGGACCTAAAAGATCATTCTGAAATTGAGAGGAGAGGCAAGAAGAGGAAAAGAGCAAACAGAGACAAGAGTGAGGACTTGACACAGACTAACAGAAAGGAAATGATTGAAAGAAAGAGAATAATTTTTCTTTGCTCATTGCTTTTCATTGAATCACTGCCTGAGTTTGTAATCGATCGAGCACCTGCCAGTGGGGATTTTTCTTCTTTGATTAAGCTTCTTGTTAATCTAAATCTTTTGACATGAAAGGTGAGATTACCACATTGATTTTAATGTGTTTTACTGTATGCATTTCAATTGTTAACCTTTCATATTGTGTTCATTGTCGATTACAAACAATGGAATATTTTATAGTGGGTTTTGGAGTTTGCTAACTCTTTATTGCTTACAAACAAGTTTAACATGTCATATACATTTAAACGATATTGGTCGTGTCTTATTCTAAATGGAAGTTTAAGTAATGATGGTTATTGTGATTGGTAATATTTTAGAATTAAGTAAATATATTCCTTTTCTCTTTATTCTTCTCGTTATATCAGTAACACTTCAAGCTTACCTAGCCTTGTTGGGTCAAGTTTAATTATTGTATCAGAACTTTTGACAGTATATAATATTCAAATAGTAAATAAACCAAGAAGTCACTCATACAGTCAGAAGACTTGGTAGAACCACAAGAGCAAGCATCAGGGAACATATTTGTATGCATCACATTAAAAAAATTAAGTACATAGAATTAGTATGAATTATCTTTTTCATAGACAGTGCTACTCAACTAAGTTACATCTCTAAAGCATTAATATCAGGAATTTTTTAATTAGAAGAGTCAAGAAATTTGAAATTTGAAAATTGGATAACTTAAATCTCATAATTGCAACTAATACACAAGAATTTACAATTATGCAAACGTTGGTAAAAAAATTAAGTAGAATAGTCTCTATTTCTAACTAGGCATTTACACCCACATTTATCCTACTAAGTACACCAAAACAAAGCTTCCAAGTATTGTTCACCATAGACAGACAACCTAACTCTGTTGACAAAGCAATAGTCCCCTGAGCAACATCGTTAATCAAAATGATGAATCATTCTCATGCAAAGATAGTGAAAGATGATGTGTCCACAGCACAAGGTTGAAGTCTTGGATCTAAGTTGAGAGTAGGGAACTATGCTTCAAGATCTGTTTATGAGAATCCGAAAGCAACAATTCTTAACTACTTTTCATAATTAATTCGACCTTCTTTTCTACCATGCAAATGACGTGGAAATACCTCTTCTTGGTCACCACTCTCTTCATGAGCACTTCTAGTCATAATTCTTAAGGGGTGTGCCTCTGTGTTGAACACCCATTCATTAAGAGAAATGACTGATGGAGGAGAAAACAAGAGATAGAGGTACTTAAGTGTTTCTGATAGGAAGTAGCTCTGCATCATATTATCTTTTGCACCGGTATTCACCTGAGCATTTAGCCATAGTTATGTTTAGTAGTGCACAACGTATAAAACGGGCAAATGCTTCATTGTGCAATTTTCTTGATAATATTTGAAATGAAGAAAGAAAAAGAAAGAAAAAAAATCTATGAATCCAATTAGTTCTTGATAGAACATTCATAATTTATGATCATTTCAAACCAATATGAGAATACTTCACAAATGCATGCACTACTTTTTCAGGGTAGAGAATGAGAGTAAATCATGTAGGAGAAAATATTGAAGCAGTTTATGAATTTCTTACATCTTTGAGTCCAACATATCCTGTCTCAATCCGAGAATTGTTTTCAAATGCTTGGAAAATATTCCAACCCCATTCTTGGTATGTTTTGTTTCCAGTGAAACGCCAAAGGTAGAATAGAGACTCAATTGTTTCAGGCCTTTGGATATTCCACGAGGTACCAACACTCATATCCTACAATTTTCTTGACCTTAGCACATAACATCTTGGGGGATTTGACTAGCAATGTCAGAATTAAAGATTCAAACCTGTCCATTGCGAAAGTAATAGTTCTCTCCTGCCAATTTAGTTGGTGTTAACTGGTAGAAATTGTAACAAGTCCATGCAAGCTGCACAATAGGATGCGTTGGAATTTAGTATAGTTTGAAAACAAAATAGTAATTGAAACCAATATATTTCTAGCACAAATTATTAATTATCATCAAAACCCTTTCCTTTTTGGAAAGAAAAATTCAATATTCAGTCAAATCTAAAACCTGAATGCTATGTGGTTGGGTCTGAAAGAGAATTTACCAGTTAGTCACAAGATGCAACCTAATTCTTTATTTTGTTCTAAATGAAATTTTCACTTCCTTGGGGAAAAGGCAAGAAAAAGTGTAACACTGCTTTTCAAAACAATCGAGTATTTGGTACTATTTAAACATCATATACTTGAAATTATATGTTTCTATCATTTAGGAATTATAGGAGAATTGTTGATAGAGGAAAAAAAAATACTTGTCAACTTCTATATTACTAACTATTGGAAGGTCACTTACTAACATCCAAGAGTAGCAACAACTTGCCCTTTTCACAAGTCATTTTCTTTTTCCATAGGCTTGGTGTATTCATGTATTATTCATATTTCTTTTTTCTCATTACCCCTTTACGAGGAGGTCATCACAGTTTGAATGACTCAATGTTCATAGTCAAATTGAGTAACTACTTAATAGAAATACTTCTATAGCCATTACCTCCTCTGCAAGTGCTAGAAATTTTTCAGCTTCTCCAGGGCCATAGTTAGAAGATCCCAAAGCCAACATTCCAGGAACAAAACATGCTAATTCATCCATCTAAGAAGGAAACGAGATAAAAGATTCTTTTAATGACATACTCGGCTAAAGATAAAATAGACTTCCTTTTCAAAATAGCACCTTGTCAAAGTCTGCATTTCCAAGCCTCTCAATTAGGTATGTAAAAGATGAAGGTGTTGACCTCCTAATCATGCTTTGAAGGCCTTTCATTGATTTCTCCCACATTTCCCTGGATGCACCATTTGCTCACACATTAAATATGGTCCAAATCTATGCTTAATTCAAAGTTTAAACTTTCATATTAGAGAAGTACTGAAAAGGGGTTTGCCAAATGTGTAGCTTATCAGACCAACTAGGAAACACGAGACTAGAGCATAGAAGAAAGTGATGGCATGTTTGTCACTATACTTTGTTGTTTATTCCATAATACTTTGGCTTCTTTCACAAATTTATGATAAGAAAATATGTACATGGTAGATTAGTCTGAGGCAAAATCAGGTGTAAGATTTGACATAAGATAGTTGGATCAATAACTTCTTACCAAAGATAATAAAATTGCTTAATTTTCCAAAGGACAATCAACATTCCAAGTTCATTACCTATAAAATGTTACAACTTCAGTCTTGTTCCCTTGAATCCAAGCCTTGAGTAGATACTCATAGAAGCTACAACATATAAATCGACAACCTTGTTAAATATGTGAAGAATAAAGTGATTGAAAAATGTCAAGCATTCTATAACCTAGTCAAGGATAAAAAAGATTTTTTGTCGTTTTTCTTTTAATAAATGTTAATGACAACCCCTTTGTTGTTTTTTTCATCATCACATCGTGATCTGCATTATGACAATTACCAATCAACAAAAGATAAAAATTAGTTGAGTTGAGAAATCGATTTTTTTATAGTTCATCTATGTTATTCCTTTTAAATATGTTAAGTTTATGCATGCATGAAAACATCTGATAATAAGTTGTTGAAGTACAACTGTGAAATAAACGTCGTACATCGGATAAAAATAGAAAAGTTGAGTATCATATAAGTGAATGAGAAGACCCATAAACTTGAGCCTTAAGGTTTTGGGTTAAAATGTGGTGTCTAATTCACTTATACGATTACTCATAATCTATTGGTGTAAATCTCTCCTATATTTATTCCCTCGAAATTACTAACATAAGTGAACCATCACTATGTTGCATGTTAATGTATTAAACATCATCTTGCACCTTTCAAAATATATACATCATTAACTCTAATTTGCTCCATATTCTCAATAATCACAGCACATGAAAAAGGGTAGCTTAAATAGATCGTTAAAGTTTATCATATTCAATTTATCATCAAATTGTTCTATTCCTCATGAAGCATTAATAATTCATTTGTATCTTCTATGTTTTGTAAGGCTCATAAAAGGAAAAAATTTCAACAAAAATTTACATGAAGTTGGAATTGAATTTTATTTGAAGACCTAGGTAGCCAACAATTATAAGATCATACGACAATTATCTTATAAGTTATTATCAGTATCACTACCTGTCACCCATGGCACCAAATGTAATTGCTCCACTTGATTTAGTTCCAGTAAGTGGATTAATGTATATAGGAAGCAATCCATCCTCTGGAAAAGTTCTATAAAGCTCCTTGATGACCTTTTCTGCCTGAAATAATCAAAAGGCAAAATCATAACATTCTCAAAATCAATATGGTTAGTGGTGTGAAAAACTAGAATATTGGAACTAATTCACCTAAAGGAAAAGACATACAAAGTTGACAATTTTTACTGTCAAAAATAGTCAGGAAGCACATAAAAGCAATAAGGGGTTACCTTTTCCTTGTACTTGGGGTCATTTGTCCTTTGAGAGAGAGCAATAAATTCAAGTTGCTCTGAACCAGAATCCGCAAGAATACTGTTTCCCTAGTAATAGAGAACGATCGATTAAGAACATAGAACGAGATACAAAAATTTCACTATAGTCTATGGGTGGGTGCGCTAGACAAATCTTGAAAATCATTGCTTAAAATGAGACCATCACATTCAGTTGTATCCATTCCACCATTACAAATGTAGTGGGAATCAAGATAGCATTACCTTGAACCTATAGTAACGAGACAGAAAATTTTCAATACTAAAAGCCCTAGGAGAGTTTAATAAAAAAAAAAAAAATTGATGGGACCATTAATCAACCAAGGGATCCCATTGATCAACCAATGAAAATTAATGTTAAAGGTGAACATGATCTAAATATTTAAGTCTTAGACTTAGAGCATTTTAACTCTATCCTTTTCCATCCCACCTGGTTTTCCTCCTTTTTCTTCTTTCCTTCCTTTTATCCTTTCCTTTTTCATTTTCTTCACTCATTCATTTCTTTCCTCTCTCTTCACTTTCTACTCTCACATTGTTTAAGTTTTTTTTTTCCTGTGTGTTTGTAAACATAACAAAATCATGATTTTGTTTTTCTTCTAGATTTTTGGCAACACAACGAAATCATGATTTTGTCGGACTACAACTTCGTCCCTTATGTAACATAACTTAATCATGCTTATGTTATGCTACATATTTTTTCATGAAAAAATGAACATGTTGTATGACTCTGGTGTGTTATAACAGAAGTATGATTATGTTGTGTTACAACAAAAGTATGATTTTGTTGTATATTGTACAATGAAATCATATTTATGTTACACATGTTGTATTTACCCTCCTACACAATAAAATCGTGTTTTCATTCTGATATAAACCATAACTTATTTTTGTTAAGACAATAATATTAGATAAATAAATAAAGTACATAGAGAGGACAAAACATACCCGCGCCCATGTAGGGTTATTTGTATTGCCATATGCCAAGTTAATTCTGTTATAGGGGATTCCTGAAGGTGTATTCCAAGCAGGTAATAACTTATCTGCAAGATCTTTAGCCTTCTCAAGGAAAACTTTGTCACCAGAGAGATCATAAGCACTGAGAAGGCCACCTAGAACTCTAAACCAAAATAATAGACAAATGAGATAAAATGGACTAGAAAGCAAAATTTGTTGCAACTAGCGAAGTTACAACAACTTTAAGTTGGCGGAGAAATCATGTCAACAAAACTAAGATTGAACCTTCCAATTCAACCTTATGGTTGTCTCGAACACACTAACTTCAATGTTCTGGTGAAAATGCAATGATTCTGCAACCCACCTGCAATATTTATTATATTAGATGCTTTGAACATAACCAATCCTTGAACACAGAAACTAGAACTATGCACAATAACAAAAAAAAATAGAGTAGAAAAAGGGTGAAATCCTGTCTCCTTTTTGTTTTTCCAATTCAACTTGTAGCAAAGTTGAAAAGGATTGTAAGAAGAAAGTAAGAATATACGCAAACATTTTGAAGCACACATAGCAAATTCCATAATCAACTATATTAAAAATAATTTACAACTCACTCTCTAGCTCTTTTGAATTGGGCATCAAGACCCATTATAAATAATGTGTCGAGTGAATCTACTAAAGTTGCCCCCATACCGCCAAAACTGTCAACACCATCCATAGATTGTGGCTGTGAAAGGAATAACAAACTAATTAGCTGCTTAATTTAAATTTTACCAAGGATGAAATGAAAAATCCAAAATGTGAATGAAAGATACAAAATATGTTCATACAGAAGACAGTTCCAGACTCTAGATTATAGCATATATAAAACAAAGAATTATGTGCATATATTATTGTGTCTTGTAATGTAAAAATTCATATATCCCTTGATGGATCAAAAGTTGAATGAAGATCCTTGTCTCAGTATATCAAAGAAATATCTTTCGCAAGCTGCAATAGCTTACTCAAAGCCTCCACCTCCTTATGAAGCAAATTTTCAAGTTTTGCAATCATAACCCTCAGTGGCAGATTCAGAAAATAGTTCACAATATTCTTACTAACAAAAAATATTATAAGCTTTTACAAAATAAATATACAATCTCATAATAAAAAAAATCAAAATACCTAAATTTCTACAAATCTAAAAGAATAAAATGGATAAAATTGGTATTATTTCTTTTACATTCTTTTATTTGAAAAAATATTTTATGGGAATAATACCTATTTTTTTACAAAACAAAAATAATAATTATTGAAAGTATTCAAGTAAAAAAATTTACTTAATAGAAACAATTGTTCCATAAGTTAGAACATGGATCTGTCCTTGATAATCCCTTACCTATCCTACCCTGCATAGGGAGAGTTAAGGAGCTGCTCTACTATGGGACAGAGGGTGGAGTAGTGTTGTGATGTCGGTGTGAATTTGGCATCAAATTGCCCCACCCCATCCCACACTCGTCATCTAAATAAGTGCCATGTTTTGTCTTAGCATTGTCTTAGCAAGCAATGAAGTTAACGTTTATTATACTCTATTAAGCAACATCCTTTTTTCATAACCTAATAAATCTCCATTAATTTAGCAATTCAATGCATCTTAATTTATAAGGTGTGATAGATTAATTTTAAGATTGTTGACTATTGTATAAATTTAATTAAGAATATTATATATGTAGGATGGGGCGGTAAGGTTAACTTCTAATATATTTTCTTATGGGATAGGTTGAGTTTTATTTTAAGATGTGAGTTGTTGTTTGTTTAGGAAAAAGCCCATCCCATTCCCCAGCCTACAAAATTTGCGATTGTAACCAGACTCAGAAGTTGGTATCTTAACTTATTGCGGTTGTAATAAGAAATATGACGGCGAATAACTTTTTATACTCTCTAATCTCACTTATAGGCTTTACTTGTTGACCACCTAGCCAGAAAAAAATTTGTGCAAATGACATGAATGTATATCATCAAAATCAACTTAATGATGCACTATCTAAAAAAAAATTAAAAAAAGTCAACTTAATGATGTGCAATGAAAGGCTAGTTGATCAACTTGTTTCTTTACACTGAGTAACTATAACTTCACTATTAAAACATAATATTAAATACAACTCAAATCCCTTAATGGGGAGGGGAACCAAGCATCAATCATAATATTCATATCAAGTAGTGGATTGACTAAAAAGTTGAGAAAATATTAAGAAAAACCTTAAGTTCATCCTTTCCCCATGCATACTTTTCATAAGATGTCCAAGCATGAAGCATGGCATCTTTTACTTTATCTCTTCGTTGTATATTAATAGGATCTTCCTCAACAGAAATATCCTTGGTGAATTTATTGACTTCATCATTTTCGATTCTTTCTGTAGAGTCTTTCATATGGCCCTTTATATTTTCTAGCTGCAGTATCCAATAACTCAAACTAAGCCAATAATACCACTAAGCCCAAAAACAAAATTTAAAAAGCATAGCAGCAACCCTCTAGATAATCAAAATCTGCACTTCTTACTGTATGTTCCAAGCGAGTAACTTCTTCTTTTAATTTCAAAATGTCATCCTGGCCAAAAAAACAAAACATAGAGAAACAAATAGCTTAATGAACTATATTTCAAAAATCCAAGCTATTATATTATAAGACTTCAAAAGCAAGTTCAAAATACCTAAATCAATGCATTAACAATGATATTAAATGTTTAGGGGTGAGTATTTTTTTATTCATAAAAATCAAAAACAGATATCAAAAGATTTACAATAAGTCACACCTTCTTCTCAACCAACTAAATTTTAGTGTTTAGGGGTGAGATGAAACCGTAATACAAAGTTGTACTATACCCCACCTCATCCTTCTAGATTTTAAAACTTTTTATTTCTTTTATAAAACAACAAGTAAATGCAAATATAAAAAAAAAAAAAAGATGATTAGCTTTCTTCTGTTAGTCTTTTTATTTTTTCAAATCTCTTGTAGAATTTTACAAAAGAACGATACTGATTTCATGTTTATAACAAAAATGACAAATACTAATTTGTTAATTTCAAAGAACATTAGAATAAATATATTGTGAAATGACCTGGTGTCCTCTATTGAGTGATTTGCGATCATAGAAAAGCCATGTAATTGATACACAAATCATAAGGACCAATGCCAGTCGTTTAGGCCTCTTTATGTAATAACGGGGTTGCAAATATCTCCACACTGATGATGTAGACGATGAACAAGATTTTTTGCCCATTCCTCCCAGAAACAAATTACCAAAGTAATTAAGAGAAAAAGATGAAGTATTAACAGTGCATTTTTCATATATTATGGTAAAGAATAAGAGTTGAGATGAGAACGGTATTGTTATAAGTGGTGGTGCAAAAGGATGCGTAAGTTGTAACCTCAACGTAAAGAACGCACGCAATAAATGTCGGAGGACTTTACCTTATTTTTAGAACTCCTCCCCTCTCTTTGCTCTTTGCTCTTTATCTTAATCATTCCCATCCTTCACTTAGTTAATTTACTAAATTGAAAATTTTAAATACCTTTATTACTAAAGAGTTTTGTTGATGAATATCCTACAATAACAGCTAAAAATAACATAGCTTTGATCACCTAAAAATAAATTTAAAATATTTCACTCATTGTTTAACTTTTTTTACTTTATTTTCTTTAATAAAAAAGAGTTTAATAGTTATAATATAAAATAATTGTACATTATTATTCAATTATAAATTATTATTGATATGACTTTTAGAATAATTATTATAAAAGTTAATAAATTTATCTGATAAATTATATTTAAATAATGATATAAAATTATTTTAATTATTTGTGCATAATTTTCTCTCTCTAAAGATGTAATATTTAAGCTAGATATTAAATACATTAGCTTTTACATTAGAAGAAAACTCATGTCGAATAGTTTAGGAACCAAATTAGTAATTAAGTTGATATTATTTAGTGGGGCTTACATTTTTTTAAAACTTTCAAGTCACTTATAAACTACTCAAGAATTATGTAGTTTTTAATCTTTTATCTTAATTATCTAAATGAATTATAATAATTTATAGTTATTATTTTCAAAAGTATTTATATAATACTATATTTATTATTCTCAAATTATAAAAAATATTTGATATATTTTAGTTAATAATAAAGAGAACTTGTAAAAAGAAACATGATGAAAGAATTTAAAATTATCATTGCCATAAGTAGGTTTCGGTGATGAGAGAAATTGCTTATTTCTGATTAGGCCAGCTAGGGTTGGTCAAATATTGTGTGTGAACCTTCGATATAAAAAAGCTTATCATTTACGCGTGGCTCTAATGCTACTTTAACTTCAACTTCAATTCCAAAAGAAAAACTTGTCTGCTTGGGGGTATTTTATAATGCCAAGGCATTTGATGATTCGAATGAAAAATCAATCTAACTTTTATGTACTCAAAGTAATTAATCCTATGAAGAGAGGCTAGCTCACTTAATTCAACGGTATGTGTATGGATATTTAAATTTAAATCGATCAGCTTAACATTTTTTCTTTCCCACTGATAAAAAAGTTTTAATTGATCTAAAAATAAACAGTAAATTAATGAAATTTGATATTATTTTGGATTAGTTTGGATCTCTAGATAAGCAGTAGTATTACATATGTGTAAATTGTAATACTACTGCTAGTCAGGGAAGGACTTACTTGGAATCTATGCATGAAGACTGAAGTTGGCCGGTGGTCATTAATTAAGCCAATAAGTGTCATATGTCAATTACTTTTCAATATAGTCAATGCCCGCCAGGGACTCACTCAGATTATAAAGGGGTTTACAATTATTTATATATTTAACTTCTAAATTTTGATGAATAATTATTTCATAAGATTAACAAAAATATTTATTATTAATTTTACGTGTAAATTAAAATTATAGATAAAATATACTACTAAAAAAATTAAGCATATATCAACTAAAATTTTTGTTTTAATTTTCTTAATTACTTTTTCTATTAATATTCTTTTTTTAAAAAATGTCTCATATATGCATATGCATAAAGGATGTTGAGGGAAGGCCCCTACTTGCCACCTAAAATCCGTCCAGATGCTTGGGCCAGTACACGTAACAACCATAGACTCATGGCATAGACATGGATTGAATGAATTCAAGTTAATATTTTATATTTTAAAAAAATAGGAATTCGTGATTGAAACTGAACACTAAAAATATTAGAATACGACTATTTTTGTGAAGGTTAAATGAATATACAGATGTCTATATTATTTTATCTATAATTTTAATAAAGTCCTTAATTTTTATATTTGTGTAATAAAATTGCATAATTATAAAACTCAAGATATTAAACTTTGCACATTTCAAAATAGAAATCATATAGTTAAATAAGTCATCATATCAACATGAAATGTTGATATTATCACGTAAGGGTTGCATCGTTAATTAATAACACATCAATAGATTTTTTGTGATGAAGGAACTAAAATTATATGATTATAATAATCGAGAAATCCAATATAAAATTATAACCTAAAAACTACAACCGTACATTTGTAATACTCAAGGAATCTAATTGGCATATAATATGATATACTAAAATCACACAATTAAGACACATAAAAATTAAAAGTGCAATTAAGTCAAAATTTTATAATAAC
Organism: Glycine tomentella; assembly: GCA_007407185.1. NCBI lineage: Eukaryota > Viridiplantae > Streptophyta > Magnoliopsida > Fabales > Fabaceae > Glycine > Glycine tomentella. Next base: position 3,174,432 of record PYAF01001630.1, on the reverse strand, counting down.
ATATAAGAATTAAATACTAAAAGTGTGTTTTAATCTGTTTTTTTAGCTTATCATCTCCTTGAAAATAGAAGTTCGATCAGTCCAACACTTATTATACAAAGTTCATAAGAAAATAAGCAGTCTATTTTGAAGAGAAAAAATTGAAAAACAAAAAGTAGTTTTTTATTTAATTAGTTGGGGCAACATTTCTTAATAACTTGTACAAGAGTTTATTCATGTTGTTCTCCCTTCGAATTGTAAGTCGGCCTAAAATACTATTTCTTTTTCATTTTCCACTTATTCACCTCATTTTAGTGTTTCACTTATGAATATTTCACACATATTTTTGTTTATTTTAAATTATATTTATTTATTGTGAGGTCATAATTTTTTCACACTATTTATGTTAAAAAATTAAAATAGTAGTTTTTTTCTTGATTTTCATTACATGAAATAAAAATATCAAATTAAAATAAAACAAAAAAGTGAATGTGACAGGGAGGACCAGAAGAAAAAAACCAACAACAACAGGAAGGACCAGAAAAAATGCATCCTCGTGAACACTGTGGCTGCGTATAAACGGTTTGAACAAAGTGCGCGCCGCAATACGAAGAATGATCATCTACGGCTCAGAACATATTAAAATCTGCTTATTGCCTTTTATTAACTGTTTACCCATTTTAATGTAAATTACTTGCTATAGTTGATGACGGGACATATAACCTAACCTATTCCTTTAAGTCATTTCCAACAACAAAAAATCATATATACGTCAGGTTATATTAAGAAATAAATTCTCTTGGATATATAAAATTCTAAATTCTCTTCTCATTTGAATTTTCCTTGAATGCATTTAATGTAACTTCTTATACTTTTATATATATTTTTTTAAAATTTAAATAAGCTTTTAACATACATTTTAAATAAGTCAAATGACCTATTTGATTATTTATCTTATTTTTTATTTAATTTAATCATTTATTTTTTTAAAATTCAATTTGATCTTTTATTTTAATTAAAAGGTTTAAAGTAATTTTTCCGTCAAAATATATCTAGCATCATTAAAAATATAAAGTTATTGGTGACTAAAAATCGTTACAAAATACAATTTTTTTTCTAAACATGTTCATTCTTTAATCATAAAAACAACATCTAAGAACACGATTGAAGAACATAATCTAAAACTCAGACGAAGAGCACAACCCATAACAAGTCAATAATCCAAAATCACAAATCACAAATTCATCTCAACAAGTTACGATAGTTTTGAAAAGGAGAGGTTCTTCTTGGAGGAGGTTGATAATGACAAAGATCAAAGTCAACACTGGCAGAGGGAGGTCGAACATCTCGCCCAAAAGCACAACTTCAATCGTTTGGTAGGCGCGTGTTGTCAAAGCATACTCTGCACACCACAATCATGTCATCGTCATCAAGGGAAATGTGCTCCTCATCATCGACGACATCATGATTGTCGATTGAATCATCGACAACCTCAACACCGACAACCTCATTTTGTCGTTGGGTTTTTCAATTCGACTCAGCTTCTTAAAACTGAAGAAGGATGCTAATAAGCGCAGGGTCTTGAGCGTGGTGAAAAGAATTCTTGAAAATTTCAAACACATTAGTGAAGGTCGAAAATGAGGTTAGGGATTTGAAGAGGAAAATTAGAGTTTTGGTGACTGAGCACATTAGGTTTTGTACTTACCGAAATCTACAGCTGACTAACGTCAGGGTTGACATAGCCAAGATGGACTCCACGATTTCACAAGTCGGACTATAGGTACCCTCTATTAGGAGGACACGAGGGGGGACCTGCAAAACAAAGAAATTCGACACTCAAATAAGTACGTAAGTGAGTTGAGAATATAATTGAAAATGGTGAAATAAAACCTGATATTTATAGTATGGAATAAGAGTTTCGGGTTCTTGATTATAGGAGTTGTTATAGTGGTGTAACAACTCTTATAAATAATTGTTATCTTTTATATAATAACTAGTAGATAAGTCATAACTTATAAATAATTCGTCTGTTATATATAATTAAGTATTTGTTATTTGATAAATAAGTTGTAATATTATCATTAATATTCAAATATTGAGGTATTTAGGGACAACATGTCAATCTAGTAGTATGACTGTTAAAGACAATGTGTTTGTGTTCCTATGTAAGGACTGACATGAAGGGTTGACGTACACATTGAAGTACCACGTCACTTATCAAATCCATTTTACGGATAGGTTTTAGGAGGAAATGAGAGAAAACATTGATAAAAAAAAAGGAGAGAAAAATTAAGTATACCGAATAGAAAGTTGAGGAAAAAAAATTAAAAAGAAACTCATATATATATATATATATAAAGATAAGGAGGATGTCATATATTATGATGTATAATCTGAAGTTATATAATATATTAATTATTAAAGCGATGTAACTTAATTTAATGAATTAGATATGTGAGTCGTGAGTGTTTTAATTTTTTCTAGTATAGTTTTTTTATTTCTATAAATAAAAAGATCAGAAAGCGTGATTGAATTCATACGTGAATAACGCGGCCGCATAGACCACACATTGTTTGACTGTCTGGGTGGATGTTTCGAGGAAGCAGCAAACATGAGAAAACAGAGAGAGAGAGTGCATGACGGACGGACAACAACATTAATTCCCATCATCGATCGTCTCCTCTCCCCTATATATACATACATCCCACGCAGCAGAGGAATATAAAAGTGAAGAAAACAGACCAACAAAATAGAAAGAAAGAGAAATACCAAAACCTTGGCGCATCATATTCTTATTCCCTCACTTGGATCTCCTTCGATCGTTAATTCCGCGAACGAGCTTGTGTCCGTCAAATTAACCATGGAGAATATTGGTGAGGAGTACGGCTACTGGCCGGAGACCGACATGTTTTTCCAAAACGAAGACCTCGGCAGGTATTATAATCAACCCTTCATCATGTTGTTGTATATATGTATATATTTTTTCATTCACCGTAACCATGCTTGATGCCAAGTACTACTATATATCAATAACTAATTTTTGTAAAATAATCTGACTCACTATTTTTTAGTGAAGTCTCTCTTCTCAATTATACTTTTTCTATATGCTTGAATTTGATATATACCTTATTTAAGGAAGATCCAAACACAATTTATCTACTCATATCAATCACATGTCGATTTAATATAGTGGTATGCATATTAATTTAATGTTAGGGAGATTGATAAATTAATTAATTTTGGTGATGACATGCACATGCATGCATGTAGCTGGGCAATAATGGATGAGGCAGCGTTATCAGGGTCAGGGTACTATGATTCAAGCTCCCCGGACGGTACTGGTGCTTCTTCATCGGTGGCATCTAAGAACATTGTCTCCGAGAGGAATAGAAGGAAGAAGCTCAACGATAGGCTTTTTGCTCTTAGAGCAGCGGTCCCCAACATTACCAAGGTACGCAACAAATTAACCCCACCACCTTAATTAGGCGCTTATTTAGAGTACCGTTTATTAAGTGTGTATTTGATTTGACGTGTGTATTTGATTTGACATGTGTATGTGTATTTGAATTTACAGTGAAAAATTGATTTTGAATGACATTAATTATATATAACATAATTTTTGTTACAATAATATATATAAAAAGGTGATTTTTTAATAAAATATTATTTGAATATTTTGAATCAAAATTGATTTGAGGTGTAATTAACAAAATAAATTTTGATTTCTATATACACTTTTCTATTATATATAGAGAGAGGACATATCATATGAGAAAAAATTATCTTATATGAGAGTGAGATGATTAAATTTATATTATATAATCAAACATAAACATTAAAGATTTAATGTTATGTCACCACTTAAAAAATTATGTGAGTTTTTTAAAAAGTTATATTATCTTTTTATATTAAATCTCAATCTTTTATATATAATTATACGGTTCAGATTTAATTCTCTTACTCTCATATGAAATATTTCTTCTCATAAGATATCCTATATATAATTAAAATTATGACAATGTGTATATAATATGCTAATTTTTGAAATAGAACCACATTCCTTATAAAACATCAAAATTAAAATTGGATAAAAAGAGATAATAAAAGTATTAACTTAACATATGCATCAATTTAAAGTATAAATAATATTAATTAAGGATATGAGTGAGTATAATTTTTTTGTGAAAGACGATAAATAATATTTTCTCTTTTTAATATTTTTTGTTATGTTTCTTTTTTTAATATGATTTATCACACTATTAAGGATATGAGTGTGAGGATAAATTAGATAAAAATGAACTATAGTTGATTTTGCTATAGGTAGAAGTTATTGCTACTTCAACTGTACCATGATTTTTTTTCATCAAAATTGATTCTATAAAAATAATCGAACATGCAAACTTTTTGATCAAAATTAAGTTTGATCCACCTCATATATTCCACCATAATTTTGAATTCAATTCAAACATACACTAATTGTTGATGACCAATGTGCACAGATGGATAAGGCTTCTATCATTAAGGATGCTATTGAGTACATCCAGCACTTGCATGACCAAGAGAAGAGAATCCAAACTGAGATTTTGGATCTTGAATCTGTGAATAAACTCAAAAACCCAGCCTATGAATTTGACCAGGACCTCCCTATTCTGCTCAGGTCCAAGAAGAAGAGAAGAGAACATCTATTTGATTCTGTCAGTTCAAGAAATTCTCCAATTGAAATAATTGAGGTATAACTCTAACTCATCACTCTGGTATATTTTATATTACTTAATATACTTAAACTCTTGGGGCTATTATTTTCATTACTATAACATTTTTTAATCTTAAATTGAGTTTATAAGTTCATGAGTTGAAAAAAATATGTAATAAATAGTTTTAATAATGTTTTGAATATGCTTATGGTCCTTAACTATAAATACAGCACACTTTATTTTCGGCTGTTCTAAACTTTTTTTTTATCCTTGTAACGAAAGTTCATCGATCATCTCCTATTTTGATTTCTGTCACAAACCTGTCATTAACACAACACATTACATTTCCACTAGTTCTACAAATATAATAGTTTTGATTTTATGTTATTATAAAATATATGATCTTTGTTTTTAGTCCATTCTTTTATGTCATTACAAAATATAAAAGTTTTGTTTAGTTCCTGTCGTTAATTAGGATGGAACCAAAATATTATATAGATCTTAAAGTAAAAAAAAAAAATACTATATTTTACATAGACATAAAATATATTTTAACATTTTTTTATAAAATGTCAATAGAATAAATTCTTTTATTTTTATTCATCTCGTGCATGTGATAAGATTATTATTGTTATACGAATATGAACCAATGAATGTTGTGGATTTTGAACTGATGGATGGCAGCTGAGGGTAACATACATGGGAGAGAAGACGTTTGTGGTGAGCTTGACATGTAGCAAAAGGACAGACACAATGGTAAAACTGTGTGAGGTGTTCGAATCTTTAAAGCTGAAAGTCATTACGGCCAATATCACTTCTTTTTCGGGCACGCTTCTAAAGACAGTCTTCATCGAGGTTAGTCTCCCATTTTGCCCTTTTTAAATTAATTAATAAATAAATAAATTGTTCATTGTTTAATATTTGTGTTTAACGATTAAATTAGTTATTTTTTTAAATAATACTCATCGGCTAGAATTTTGGGGGTCACTTATACGGACCACTTTAATAAAAGTGGGAAACCCATTTATGGGATAATGGGCATTTTAGGGTCAATGATGAGAATGGCACTGTCCTATTCAAATCAGCTGATGAGGTAATTAGCAAGGAAGGACCCCCATGAATATTGTGCTTTAAACAAAGATGATGCACATCTTTAAGGTTGTGTTTGATTGACGAGAAAAGAAGAAAAATAAAGAAAAAATTATATAGACCTTATATGATTATTTTGGTGATTTTTATTCTTAGAGATAAATTAATTTCTACTTATCGGTAGAAGATTTCCTTTGAGAAAATAAATAAATAATAAAAGACTCAATTTCATGACGTAGGGGGGATGAGAAAAAAAAAATCAAAGTGGTCCCATTATCCTGAAATTCCGAACAATAACGGTATTCCAGAATGATTCGTGGAATAAGTTCAACTTGCGCCAAATGTAAATAATCTAGTATTTCTCATTTGGCTAGTAAGAAAACCTATTCAGCATGTTTCTCACATCTCCCACGAGCCAAATTTAATTTCGTGGAATTTTTTAGCTATTTAGCTAATTGCTTTTTATTTTCATTTTTACTTGACAAAATAATAATTATATATAAAATTACTTCTATTTTTATTAAACATGGTACGAACAAAAAACAAATTGCTTTGTTTCCTAGGTTGTAGTATTACGAATTGAAGGGGACAAAATACAACTTTAGAATAATATATTTGTAGGTAGATGTAAACTGTAGTGCACCATATAAGAAGAAAGACCGATCGAGAACAGAAAACTTGTTTCACAATCTGAATAGAATGAGAATCTTAATAGCCCAGTCATCACACAGTGCAAGGTTAACTTTAAGCACGGTTCTTGTTATATATTTACAATTATTTTATTTATATATAACTTATTTAAAGTTTACATGATTGTTTTATTTTTTGACAACAATTTTTTTTTTTGTGTTATATTTTCACTGGCTTGCATAAAAATAATATTTCCACAGTTGCATGAGTGGTGAGGGTCTCCAAAATGTTATTGTCACTTTTCATAAACTATAAAACAATTGATAATCTGCTTGATCGTCTCCCCTATTGCCCAATTGTTGAACCAAAAAATCATTGCGATGACGTAGAGCGAGTAGCTGAATCGCACTGACCATCATGTCGTTGATATGAAAGAAATTTCCCCCCTGGATATGGATTCTCTGCACTAAGAATGCAATGGTTAACTTGTTATATTTATTATATTTTTTGTAACTTATATTAATATTTATAATTTAATGTTACTTTTATTTTAGTATATTTTACTGTTGTTTCGTTCGTTAAGTTTTGAAAAAATTATTTTAATTTTTAATTTTTGTCATAAACATTATCGGGTTGTTAACTTTAAAATTTTAAAATAATTAATTTAATAGATGGATCGTTAAAAACTGTAGTTATCTTTATTCTATTTTAAAAAAATAAAAAAACTAAACCCCCTTGTGAATTTGCCTTCATCTTGCCAATTATGTCAAACTCAATGGAAAACAAACATGCAGCAGTCTTTCGTTGTGCCTCTCTTAAACCTCGTCCTCAAACTATCTCAAGCCGCTCCAAACTGTTCACTCTCGTTCATTGGCACAGAGAAATCCAACTCACACCATTTCCTAAAACCCCACATATCTCCACCAACATCAAGCCCTATTGCATCAGCGATGGAATCCAAGAGGGTCACCCTCTAGCCAACCACCCAATTGAAAAGCTCGATTTTTTCCTCAAAACGGGTCCCGAGAACTTACACAAGGGTATACAAATGATGGAAGAAGAGACCAAGGTGAAAGCCACATGCGTCATTGCCGATGCTTTTGTAACCTCTTCTCTCCTCGTGGCAAAGAACCTCAACGTTCCTTGCATCGCATTTTGGCCCCCCATGTCATGCTCACTTTCTCTATATTTCTACATTGATTTGATGCGTGATTAGTTTGCAAACAATGCTGGAAACACAACCTTTGATTTCAGCCTTAATGTTGGATCCAAGTTGCCTTGATGTGGCCGCCGTAGCTGCACATGAGGCGGAGCTTGGTTGACGCCGGCGCGAAGGGCTCGTCCCAGGAGTCGGGCTAGCTGAGGTGGGGCGGCACGGTCGTGGGGGTTCGCGCGCGGTTGCGCCCCCATGGTGAGTGAGGGAGAGAGTGAAAAAGAGACAATGAAGGGAGCAACTCTCTATATTAAATCAATTATTTCAACATTTTTTAAAGTTAACAAAATGGTAACATTTATGATTGGAAATCGAAAGAAAATATTAAAATGACACATCTTATAAATTTCTAAAACTTAACAACTTATTAAAGTGAAATAATTATAAAATATAGTAAAATAAAAATAATATTAAACGTATTTATAATACTTTTACGTATACATTTTTCGTCGCTGAGATCCTCTATAGTTGAAAAACAAAACTACCCAGGGTCCGGTCTTTTCTCGTTTTAATTTGAGAGCTGGTTAAGTTATGATTGAGCGAGTGGTTTCCGCTTTTCGTTTTAGGGTTAGCTAGGGTTTGCTTACGGTGGAACTCAATATAAAGGATTTAGATTAATATTCAAATTGATGTGTATAAGGATTTAGTTTTTGAATGGAATCTTGAAAGATATGTATCAGGTACTTATTCAAACTTAAACAGTTAAAAGTAAGCATAGAAATTCAAATGTAATTATGAGAATTTTTTCTTTGTCAGTTCACAAATTTGATGCCTTTATTTAATTATACTTAACATATATAATGGAATGGATTTTTTATACTTAATTATTATAGCTATTTAAAAAAAATCATCACCATATAATCACAATAATTAAGTGACATCAAGAATTCATCAAAATTAAATTAGTGAATATTTCCACCTATTTATTTTTTTATTGTAGATATATAATAAGAATATTTGTAAGTTAACTTATTTATCAATAGAAGTTTATTATTTTTACTTTTATTTTTTTAAAAAAAGGGGGAAATTGGGTTTAATATATTTTTAAAAATTAAATAGCTTAAATTTATTTAAAAAAGAAGAAGAAAAGCTTTAAAACAATTAAAGCAATTTTTACAAATAAACTGCATACATGGTTTGATTTTTATTCTAAACTAATAGACATCAGATAATGAAATGAAAATTTTATTTACAAATATTTTTTAAAATATTTAAAACTTTATCTTGAAATAAATTTAAGAAAAATAGAGTCAATCATAACATAATTTTTTTAGCTATATTAGCTTTTTAATTAATTAAATTTTGAAAATGACACAAATTAAAGACGAGTGATAAAAGATGATTGCGACAGTAGTCACATCAACTTATCTTTCCACCTTTTCTGAGAAGACTTAACTTTCCACCTAAGCCAAAAAAAAAGGTTGTTTTAAATGCGGGCATTGGAGATCAATATAATGTTTATTTAACTCAATAATTGAAGTCTTACTCGGATTGATTAGGAAACGAAGGTAGAATCCAATGCTGCTGAAGTCTAGAATTAATTGAAAAGATAACAACGTTCTTACTCCTTTATCTTTAATTACCATATTGATGAAAGTTGATCATCTTGGTTAATGAAAATTAAGGATTCTTATTTGATATACAAAACAATATTTGCGTAGTACAATAAAAAGTAATATCAATTTGAGAGGTATCTAATTCAGCAAAACAAAAATTTGAGAGGTATCTATATATATGAGAATGCCACAAAGAAATACTAACCATGCCAGTGCGTTTTGTGTTGCTTTTGAATTAATTGTATCATATATATATATATATATATACACGTATTTTCAGGCAGATGAAGAAGAGAGAGACTTTTTGCATCTAAAAATTCAGACAGCGATTTCAACTCTCAATGATCCTCTAAGCCCAATGAGTATCTGATGAAGAAACGAGTTCAGATCGAAGCTGAGATTGTTCTGTTTGTTGAGTTTTTTTTCCCACTCGATGTTAATTATCTGTACTGAATGAGTCTTCAACTCGAAAGTTTGCAAGTTTTCTTTTTCTTTTCCATTTCCTGTATGTTGATGTTGATAGCCTCTAACAATAATGAAATCGCATTTTCATGTTCTTCATGGTAAAAATAATTTTGAAGCACACTAATATCACAAAAAATATCAATCATTAACCGACAATAAAATTATAATTATTAGGACAAGTAAGATGTTTTAATTTAACATATAACTTAAAAATATTGATAATAGTTTATAATTAAGGTTTTTATCAGAATATTTATTTTTAATTTTCAATTAATGCTATCCATTTTTTTAATATTGATAAATGTTCTGAAGGAATTCTTTAACAAATTTTAAGAGTGCAAAAGAAAATTTGTTAAAAAAAGGTAAAAAAAAAATATATTTGAGTGCCCATTTGATATTTGATAAACTGATAAATTAATACTTCTCACCCTGATATTATTTAGAATTTTCCAATAAAAATAAAGAAACAAAATTTAACAGTTCTAAGAAGTGACTTGAAACCCAATTTTCTCCGTGTGTATATATATATATATATATTAAATTAATTCAATTGGGCTAGATTTGAAACCCCACCCCCCGGCGGCCCTTTTTTTATTTTTGTTTGCTTTAAAAAAACATGGACCCAATACAAAAAGTAACAAGTAAAGAAAAAAGAAAACCGAATAACAAAATTAAACATGCCTCAGACTGAGTTGGGCCAATCATTGACCCGACTATCACATACCCAACAAAAACAAATAAAAATAGGGATATGTTTCATACACCATTTGTTTATCTAACACACAATTATAATTTTTGAAATTCCATAAACGTCCTTGTGTGTTTCTTCTTTTATTTTGGTGTGTGGTGGTTGCGTCAATCATTGCTGCATTTTGGTTATGCGATTTGGTGGTGTTGAGTTGTTCGGAAAAGTTGTGCATTGGTGGTTTTGTGTTGGAGGGAGTAGTTTTGGGTGGTGGTTGACGCATTCATTCGGTTGGTTCGTCGGACTCCGTCTCTGCTGCAGTGAGGTAAGTTTTTTTTTGTCTTACGAATTCGATAATCCATATGGATTTACATGGATTACAAAATCCGTATGTGTTGTGTGATCCGTAAGAAGCTTACGAATTAAGAATATGTATGATTCATACGAATTATCGAATCCGTAAGGACCATACAGATTAAATAATTCGTGTGTTTCTTACGAATTAGTTAATCCTTATGAACCATACGGATTACATAATCCATAAGAAACATACAAATTGCCTAATCCGTATGGTCCTTATGGATTTTGTAATCCGTATGAACCATACAGATTACCTAATCCATAAGAACCATATGAATTGATTAATTCGTAATGTCCTTACGAATTAGGTAATCTGTATGATTCATACGGATTACGCAATTCGTATGTTAAAAAAATAATTTTTTTTAAAAAATTAATATATTTTATTAAAATTAGTTTTAAACATAAAAATTATAAGTAATTAAATGGATAATTGTTGTATTTTTTGTGGATTAAATACAATAAGTTATTTTGTTGATTGTTTATGTAAATTTATTATTGAAATTTACAATTTTTTTAAAATATTTTATTATTTAACCACTTTATGTATGTGGGAAGTCAACTTTAACTCAAGACGTTCCTGCAATAAAGACTATATCAATTTACAATCAATATCATCACTAATGTTACTTATTTAGGTATGTAATTCATCATATTAATACCTCTCTTGCCCATACTCTAAGAGCTACATGATCAGCGTACTCAGTCAACACGGAACAGTCTTCTGGCCTTCCTGGATAAGATTTTGACTCAGTACCAATATCCTCTGTCATAAGAATATCAGTCTCCACATGTGGTTCTTGAACAGGAGGATCCTCAGCAACAACATTATCTGCTCTTTGTCTACAAACGGATGTCGTAGGCCTATGCCACTCAACAGCTTCATCTTCGTTACCTGTAACACTTCTACCAAGTGTTCGGTCTACAACTCTTCCAAGAGTCCGACGCAGTCCTCTAGTCTTAACCATTATCTGTACATTATTTGTTTACATGTCACTCTATGACTTCAAACCAAACCCAAGCAACAACAACACTCAACCATTCCAAATCATACACAGGTTCCTTATTATAAACAACTTCAACAACTTTTATTAACATACATACATATCTTACAAATACAATTCTAACCAAACAAAGATATAACGGGTATTCAATTCATGTAAATCAACAAATCATTCTATACAAATTGTTTATAAAAGACAAAGAAAATTCTTAATTCCAAATGTCCAAAAACTCATGTCAATAAACATTTATGGACTTAAGAAATGTAAAAAAAAAAAAAAAAACATCAAAAATCATATAGACATTCACATAATATATTTTTTTTCATTACTTAATTATTTTTAATTTGATTAATTTAAAAATATTTTTTTTAAAATAAATTACACATACGGATTACCGAATTTGTATGAAGCCCGTCTTCTTCTTACGGATTATCAAATCTGTATCCTCCACAGGGTCGTTTTACAGAAGACAGACGGTCACTACGACCAACCAAACCTCTTCAAAAGGGAAACACTCACCAGGATCGCTACGAAACGCAGAACATGACCACCATGAAAGCCAATGAATACCACGAAGGACCTCAACATTACGGTGCTGAAGAAGCAATCCAACGAGGGGAGCAAAAGAAGCAGAATGGTGCAAGTACAAAATAAGAAAACAAAAAAGAAAGAAACTCAAAATAAAACCTAATATTTAAAGGAAATTTTAGGAAATTCACTATTTATCAAATGGTGTATTAGAAAATATTATAGTGTAGGAAGCTTATCCCATAAAAATGATATGATTCAGTCGAGTAATATCATGTCTTCATCTTCAACAAATTGTAACGTGCAATGCAATGCAATAATCAGAAAATTAAGTCTCTAGTCTGATCTCCGTACCATAAACTAATAAGAGAGGAGAAATATAGCGGGAAGGATTTCTGAGCCCCTCTTATTCTTTTTCTTTTTTTAGTTTAGGCATTTTGGACTAAATTCATTCTATTTAATGTTTATGTTTCATGTTTCTTTCTACGGGCCTAGCACCTTCTTCTTCTTCTCAAATATTTTTCTTAAGTCAATTGATTTAAATATTTATTAACTTAATTTTTTCATCTTAAACTTATTTTCCTAAATAAAATTTAAAGTATTTAAATAAAGATGAGTAATTTTGTGAAATAATGTTTAGAGTTAATAATATTTGTTGATTAAAAATAATTAAAATATACTAACAATATTTTTTTTTTACATTTGTCATCTTATATCAAACTATTAAAATTATTATATATATATATGATAATTTTTTTAATTTTATAATAATTATATTAAATATCATATTTGAAATAATTTATTAACTTTTAAATAATAGTCACCTTAAAAATCATGTTAAAAATAATATTTAATCAGTTCATGATATAAATATTCTAAGATTAAGCGTATATGAAATTCATTAAACTCGTACAATAAATATAAAAGTATGTGAGCATTGGTCATTGGGTAGGGTTTGAGCAGAATAGGGATTGGTGTTGTTTGGTTTCCATTCCCAATTGTGTTGTGGCCAATTGGCCATGGATTCTCTACTGGCGAACTATGCCTCTTCAGATGAAGAAGAAGATCAACAACAACCATCTCCACCCAAAACGACGTCGTTTTCCTCCCTTCCTCAGCCCAAATCTTCTCTCTTTCAATCCCTTCCTCAACCCAAATCCTCTCGTTCCTCTTCTCTATTTCAGTCTCTTCCTCCACCCAAACAACCTTCCAGCGAAAGCGCTTCCGTCCCTAACCCTAAACCCCAAATCGAAGAACCACGACCCAAACGCGTTGTGCAATTCAGGCCCCCTATCATCCCTCTCCCATACCCTACCCAACACGACGATGACGAGGACGACGAAGAAGAAGAACGAAACAGAAGAAAGAAAAAGTTAGAGTCCTCCACGCAAACCTCATCGGTCAAATCCTTCCTCGCCAGCATTCCGGCTCCAAGGAACACCGCCACTCTCGGCATTCAAGCAAGTTCCGGTTCAGGCCGGAGATCCATCCTCGAAACCGAATCGCCTGCACCGGCGTCAAATTCTGGTGGTTCCAACAATGTTCCTGTTGATCAAAATACAGGGGATTATGAAAATTATGAGAATTACCAATATGCCACTGACCAGTATGCTAGTTATTATGGCAATTATGGTTCGGGTACCGAGCCAGGGAGTTCGGGTACCGAACCAGAGGCCGGGGTTGCTGCTTATGGAACCGAACAGTATGGGAATTATGGTGATGCCTATGCTGCCTATGGGGATTATGGACAGTATGGGAATAATTGGGGTGACGTGTCAGCGGCGACACCAGTGCGGGAAGCGTCTGGGATTAGTGAGAGTGTGATGAGGATTCCTGGGAAGAGAGGGAGGCATGAGATTCCAACTGAAGTGATTGAGGTGAAGCAAGAAGAGTTGATTAAGAACCGGCCAAGAGAGGATCAGGCCAAGCTAACTGGGATTGCATTCGGACCCACTTATCAGGTATTCTCATTCTCAACTTGTGTTTTGGGATGTAGGTTTAGTTGGCTGTGAGATTAGGTATTCTGTTTAGTTAGTTATTCAATGCTCTTTTAATATAGTGCATGTGTGAGTCTTGGCTGGGTTGAAAATTGTTGAATGAGAATGTGGTTCAGATGGTTTATGAGCTGTTTCAGCCTGCTTGATGTGAAAATATATTCAAACAGTGTAGGAGATTCAATAGACAGCCAATAGAAGGTTGGTCTTTTGCTTAACAAGTGAGGATTGCTTGAAGAAAAATTGAGAAATGTTCTATACAAGGAAAACCTGATCTCCCTTGTTACAGACTAACAGCCATTTCATTTAGGATAGATTTGAAGTTAGATATCTATAATAATTTGTGTGACAAGAAACTAAAAAGCATAAATAAAATACAAATGAACATTGCTACACATGTGCTGTAGTAGGATGAATACCAGTCTAGAAGATGCTTTGTTTTTGTTCTTTGTATGTTCCAGATCTAGATTTAAACATTGTAGAAAAAGGAATTGATATTATTTGCCGGATAATGTGGAAAGGCAAGGCACGTGATTCTTAAATGGGTTCTTGAGGCAGTGGTCATAGGGTAGTAGAAGGCTTCAAACTTAGTGTGCCGCATTTTTGTCAGCATTAGAGGAAACTCATGTCTAATAGAGTTCTAAATAGACAGCGCCATTTGTTGATGATTTTGATTTGGGGTTTACCTCTTTTGATGCTCCTTGTTTAACAGTGATGTATTGTTAGATACCTCTCTCTATTTGTGATATTAAAATGGGTCTTTAATATTATTGCCCTTTTACTAGGAACTTGCATGGTCATATACTTAGAATGGATCAGCATTGTAATTTAAATGCATAAGATGAATTCAGTTGGTAGCTCAAGTAAAATTAAGACTACTACTAAAGGTATGCCTTTAGTTAGATTAAATGAGCCAACCCAATTTTGGTGCGTACATAAGCTTGACCTAGGTCTTATTGTGACATGCATTAGCTGTGCTTCTCACAAGTCAGTATAGATTCAAATCATTCATGAAATAGGAAATATTGGTTAGTTGGTAGTTATATATACACTGTAAAATTGTAATTTCCTTTCTACTCCCTAAAAGGGATGTTTCTATCATTTATTTTGTATTTACTATTTTTTCTCTTGTAGCCTGCTTCGACAAAGGGGAAGCCTACAAAGCTTCACAAGAGGAAGCATCAAATTGGTTCATTGTACTTCGATATGAAACAAAATGAAATGAAACTCGCCGAGCGGCGTGCAAAGGGCATGCTTACCAAAGCTGAAACACAAGCAAAATATGGATGGTGATTTGGGACGATGATATTGGAAATACTTCCATTGAAACGTGAAATACAAAGTGGAAGTTTTTATATTTAACTGCAGTCCTTGTATTTCACTGTTCTGTCTAAAGATGTGTACATTTGCTCCGTTTTTCAGTGCAAATTATGTATTTCTATCCTTATATACAGTGGAATTTTATACAGTACATTTTTTATGACAAAAAAAAAATCATATTTCTTCCCTTTTTTTTGACTTGCTTTAGAGATTAGGTTTAAAAATATAAACTGTCTTTTATTTTTTTTATCTTTGGTGAGCATAAAAAAATCATGTGCATTTAAATAATTACTAGTTGATTGTAACAACAAAAAAAAGATTACAAGTTGATCAAATGTCATGAAAAGTGGCGAATTAAGTAAGTATTTCATCTTTTCTTTTTTTTAATTTTTCTTTTGAAGTAGAAGTTTCTCTAAAAAACTTTCATAAAAGTATTTTGTTACATATTTTGAAACTATTATACATTAAAAAAATTGTTTTTGAGAATTTTTAATTTATTTGTCTAAAAAAATGTCCAACTAGGCGAAATGCTATCCTAATACTAAAACAGTCCTATTTTATGATAATTTCTGATGACATTTGATTATCTATATTTGTTATAAGCGATTAAAAATATTCAGTTATTATAGTCATGTTTTGATTGATTTTTACTTTCATAATAAAGGATGAAAATCTTATATTTTAATGGAAATGTGAGAGGTTATTTATTAATCCAATTAACTATCATTTCTATTATTTTTTTGGGCTTGAGAAAGAGATAATAAATCTTGGGATAAAAAATTATTGCACAGTATTGAAGAATGAGAAAACAAACGAGAAGAAAAAGGCGTATGTTGATGATTTGATTTACATGTGTTGCTTTATGTGCTACTATAGCAAGAGAAATACTCGTAATGCACTTTCAAAAAAAAATTAACACCATTATTTAGTGAAATTCTATATCTACCCCACTAAATTATTTGAGTCCACTCTTAATTGGTGGGACTAGTATGATATTTTACTCACGTAATAAAGGAGTGTTTAAAGGAGTAGGTTAATAACATTTTTCTCCATCTTAATTTGCTTAGGGTTCATAACATTTCAAAAAAGCATGTTAAATGCCGCAAAGCTACACTTAAGATGTGTGCTACAGTCCCCTCCATTTCCGTTTAAAATCCAAACACCCCTATATATGGTTTATGAAGTTAAAGATTCAAATCCAACATGAAGAGCAAAAAATTGAAGGCACGAATTTTGAAAGGATAAAAAAAAAGGAACAAAGGAGCTGCATTTTCCCATTCTGATAAATTACTTGTATTCGTTCATTCAATCATGGATACAAATTTGTAATAATCTCCAGGAAGATGAATTAGCCAGATTTTTTTCCAGTGAAACTCACAAATCCACGTCTAGAAAGAAAGTTTGATCAAAAGGTTGAGCCATTGAACCCAAAGAATGAGCGCTGCACCGGAAAACGAATAAAATGAGATATAGAAAATATGTAATGAACATAGATTACAAAGAGCTGTGACTATGACATACATCTTGTGGAAAGGAAGCTGTTGGAATGGGTATTGTTAACACACCAACCATGATAAATATTTTATTTTTGGTACATATAATGTTCATAAATATGCTTCAGAGAAGAACAGTACAGGAAATAGAGGAGCATGTTTCGAGAAAAAAGTTAGCAAAGATATTTTCTCTGTAGGGCGGTAGCAAACATATTTTCTCTGATATTAACACTATATATACGAGTCTAATAGTCATGTATAAAAAACATCAAAAATCAGTTAAAAATGTTAGGAAGAGCTTTTATAGTTTTATGCTACTTATTTGTATTTTATCAATTTTATGAAAGAGAAATAATTATGTAATAATAGGATAAAATTATTTTAGTGTGTCATTCAATTCCAATCAAATGATTAAATATAAATAATTAATATACTAAAATTAATGTTAAAGTATTATTCAAATTCAACCTTTAACTAAAATAATTCTTTATCTAATTTTATTTAACTCCCCGATAAAAAAATTATCATTCAATCACAAATTATTATTTATAATAAATTGATTAATTTAAAAATCATACAAACTATGATTAAATGTATTAAATGTTATGAACATCAGTAAACTTTTTATGAAAATACTTAAGAATTTTTGTAAGTTTTTTAGCTCACTTTAGTATTCCTTTTATAAAGTTCATTGCAATAAACTCTTATGATTAAAAAATATTAAATAAATGATTAATCAAGTTATTTATTTAATCGGGTACTTTCTAAGTTTTTATTTAATTTGTCTTGAATAAAAAAAATCCATAGTATTTTTCATAAAAGGTAATTCTGTATGAATTGAAAACACTTACAATATAACATAAGAAGAGCTGTTAGCTGGAACTTTTTTATACATAAGACTTGAATCTTTAATTTTCCTTGAGAAGAAACAAACATGTGCAACTTTAAACTAATTATGCGTTAATAAAAAAAATAGTACATCTTTTTTTGCTGAATTTTTTTACATAAAAGGTAAGAATAGTTAGCATTGCAAATATAAAATAAAATAAATATAACATAGTTTCATGCCCCTATAGATTCCACGATTAAACTTTAAATCAATGCACATATACACTACAAACTAAACATCCTGAAAATGGTTAATATTTCATTACATTTTCTATGGCACTACTCAACTCTTTGGCCACATCGAAGATTACCTGATTATATGATGATAACAGATAATAAAAACGTGATTTTGGTGGCTCCATAATACATCCCAGCACCGACTCTCAAATCAGACCCAATTAGAACAAATGAAGTCATTGTGTGACCTAGAGACACTAAATTCAAAGTCTGAAAGTACTATAGCCTCCAAGACCAGAAGATCCATACCCGCCGCTATAGGGTTGCGAGGACAAGGAAGATGAGGAATATGATGAACTGCCCAACTGAGGGTAAGAAGACCTCAGGCCTGTATCTAACCTGCTGTAATTACTAGCAACAGGTTCTTTGTGATTACTTATAACTTCCTGTAACACGAGATCTCTATTAGTAAAAGTAAACGAAATAATATTCTTTCAGCATGAATTTGAAAATTGACGGCAAGTACCCAATAAAATGTCAGTAATAAGTATGAAAATAGAATGAATTAAACATATGAACAGAAAAGAAAAAATGAATTACGGATGTAATCATGCCAAACAATTATTCCACGATTAGTAAAACAATCCAAAAATGGAGGCAGACAGAACAAAATATAACTATAAGGAGCTTGATAAACATGAAATTAAACATAATATACTTGCTACAAAAATTAAAAGTAATACACAGACATTGACAAGTCTACTAATTTTTTGTAAAAAAAAAAATGTAGCAAAAATCCAGAATAAGATGAAATCCTCATATCATTTGTTTGAACTTGTCTGGTAATGACTGTATTTCCCAATGAATACATATTGCCTTTGAAAAGTTACTCCAATCCCATCAACCAGAGAAGGATTGGTTTATTCAGGTCTAGTAAGGAAAAGCACAATAATATTACATCAAATCACAATCATATGTACCCAAAAGAAAATCAAATAATGGTCATAAGTTTTGACTCATGAGTATTTGATACGTTGAGATAATAATGCCCACTTAATAATATTCTGGCCCTTCTGTGTTAGTTTATACTTTATAGATGTATTTTATGAAAACTGAAAACTAACACTTCTTTTTTCCCATTTCCACCCCTACCAACATATCATGAACAAGGATGCTAAACTAGCAAAACATCTTCATTTCTTTCATTTCCTAATTTTCCTATGATAAAAAATGGATTAATCAATTTTGTCTCACTTCTCGTACCCCCTTTTACTGCATATCATTTAATTTTTCCGTCTGCATAATCAAATTGTAAGTACCATTTTTTTAGCCAACATGAGGAACATTACATGAACATACACATATGCCTAAGCATATCTCACTGTCATGCAAAAGTAACAGGACCACAAAGGCATAAATTTCTTTTTTTAGGCCCAAGTCTCGTACCTGAATCAACTGTTGTGCCGTTTGAACCTGAGATGAGGTACCTTTTATTTCCACAATGATTTCATCAGGCACCCGGCTCTCCTGAACAGTCAATATGGCTCCACTAGTACAGCGAATGTATTCAATATTAGTCCCTTGTATACCAATGATGTCCTCTGCATAGGACAATGGTATTTGCATTGTTTGTATTACCTAATAAATGGAAACAGTAAAGGAAGGTGGAAGTTACCATCATATCAACAAAAAATAATAAAAGAAAAGAAGTCTGAGGTATAAGCAAATATGTTACCGGGAGAAAAAAAAAAAAGTATGCCTTCAGTTGACATTACTTAGAATTTGACAAATCATATTGTATGACTCACTTTAAAAACTTGGCCCATAACAAGATCATCATGGGAGTAAAAGGTACAGAAGTCCATGTAGAATAAGTCAGAATCAGAAACTAATGTACCTTCACTTAAAATTTGGACCACATAAAGCAAAATGTATAAAATCCCTTACGCAAAGAATTAGTACATAATTATGATTAATGGTTATTTTTTCAACAGTTGGTACAAAAGAAAAAGAAACAATGATGTTGACAAGTTTCCAAGGAAGTTCCAATATCAAATAGAACATTGATATAATATGGTGCTTGAAATTGCTAACCGTTGTAACAATAGGAGGAGCACTGGGTCGACTGAGAGCCGAAGAACGAAGACCAGAAAGTGAAGAATCTTGCCCATAAATTGACATTGTGGAAGGAGGGAGCAATGAGTCCAACTGACTTTCACGGTCAGCAAAGAGAGAATCTCTTTTTGTTGAAAGAGGGAGATCAGTTACAATGCTAGGTTGTGAAGCACTATGCAGTGATGGTTTATCAACCCAGGTAGTATCAGCCTGGCGCTCTTGGGAGATTGTTGCATTGTACTTGAACAAAACAAACAATCCACACATCTTAGTGTAAATACATGATATTCTTTGATGATATTCAACTCAAATGAAATAAAATAGCAGACCAAAATACATGATATGCACTGGTATCAACTATTTAAACCTGATTTTTAATAGTTGGAAAATATCAAACTCACAGTTTTCTCAAATAAGGGAAGAACACTATGATCAACCAAAAACTTCCTCAGGTGCCCAACTACTGCTTCTAAAGCCTTAAGGACCTTCATTGCTTCGCCCTGCAGTTCCACAATCCTCTCATCCGCAGCAGCATAAAAGGGAACCTCATCTATCGGGAAAATGATATGATATCAGAATCACTTCCATCATTGGAAAAAAAAAACAGAATGACAGGAAACAAATGAAAGGCTCTTTTTCATTAGGAGCACCGAGCATGAAAGTTAAAAATAAAGACAGCAGCCTTAGGAAAAGGCTCCTCAAAAGAGAGATTGCCTTTAAATTAAGTCAAAAGTGAATACAACTTTACTTCTCACTTAGAATAGTCTTAACTCTAAACTGAGCTCTTCACATTGGAAGCAAATCAGCCTCCAAAGACAATTTGGTAACAACTGATTAGGCTCAAAAGACAGGAAAAAGAAAAACAATAGAGTAGCTACTAAATACCATGATAAAACCTGCCTAGTAATAGTAGGCATCTATGTTTAATACAAATGTTCAAAATTTTCCACACCCAACTGCAAGCAGAGAGGGGAAACATCCACATTTTATCTAGATTCCAGCCACAACATCTAAAAGGTTAACTAAAACACTGAAAAGATGAAAGGAAACCTAATTTCAATAATCTGCCATGGAAGCCAGCTAGCACACTTTTTATATGACATCAGTCAACATGAGGAAGAATAGGCAAAAATAAAAGGATGCTATTAAGACACAGAGAATATCATAGATGTATCACACATTACTGAATAACGGGGACAGTAGGCACACCTCCAGACAGTACTCTAACAGAAGCACCGGTATTTTCCTGTATAGATTTAATTAATGAACCCTGCTTTCCAATCAAATTTATAGCCTGCGTTGAGGCCACCAATAAACGGACAGAACAAAATGCAACCGCTGATGCTTTATTATCGGCATCAATTTCAGAAAATCCAGAGACACGTTTAAAAACCCTTATTACAGCATCCATAGCAGGAGAAAGGGGTGCCTCCGGCTCTTCCTTCCCTGATATGAGTACCTAAAACCGAAATTCAAACCATATCAGGACAAAACACAACAAGACACACAAATCAAATAAATGTCCTCATCTAAGCAAAAAACATTAGGGGCAAAAAAAAAAAACAGTGATCTGGAAAGAAGCATCACCAGAACAGAACATAGACCAACTAAACTACAGAGTTAACATCCATTCACTTTGCCAATTTCTCACCAACACTGAAAGTTGCAAGCTATAAATAATAAATAATAAAGAAAACACAATAATGTGACACATTTATCATCCAGAAGCATATTCTGTGGTGAAATTAACCCTCGAATTGGAGTGATGATTAGGTAAAGCCGTCCCCAAAGATTCAAACCTTAACATTGCGAGTAAAGTTAGAACCCTGGACACTATCATGTGCTTTCCTTAAGCATTTGAGCCCTATAAATCCCCTCATAGAAACCACCTCACAAATACTACTATCTTATAAACCACGAAACCTCCCTCAATCCAAAACGCAAAACAATATTAATGAAATCACGATGAAATTGTAAGTTGGAAACTAAGGAAAGTAACGCATTGAGCTGTGAAAAACCAAAAGGCGAAAACAAAGAGTCCAACTTGTAACCTCCAAGGCAGTAAGAAAAAATGTCCCTACTTTAGGTAAACTAGCAAAGAAATAAAAGAAATTCGAAGAAGAAACCCTAGAAATAAAATAGGGCAGACTTACGATTCGATCGGAGGTGCCAACGGGGCCGTCGAGGACTCGAATGCGAGCTTTCGTTTCCTCGCAGGTCTTCTTGATGAGCTCCCCCTTGCGGCCAATGATGCTACCGACCTTGAGCACCGGCACGATTAGGCGGAAAACGCAGTGGCCAGGCCACCCCGGCCACCGCTTCTCGGCGGCGGCGGGGTCTGGGGTGGGGTCTTCGGCGGTGGTGGACGGCGGTTCGGCGGCGGGATTGTCCGAAGAGACGCCGTTTTGGATTGGATCGAGGGTGGCCATAGATAGGGTTTATGGTTGGTTCGTTAGCTTCAGGTTTATTCCGAAGCTCTCGAATTGGAAACAGAACACTAGCTGGCGCAAAGCTTCTCTATTCTCTCTCTCTCTAAACCAGCATGCCTCACGTGCTCATCGTGTGATTTCCGTATCTCTCTCTCTCTCTCTCTCTCTCTCTTTTTTGCTATCTAGATGGGCCTATGTCCAACAACAATATAAAAGAGAAATGTTTGACAATTGCTAGTTTGCTATATCCCCTACACCTAATTGCTAAGTCACTTTCCTTTTCATGTTTTCCCCAAAATATCCTTTTCTGGCAGAGGAAAATTCATTTTGTGCACTCCCCAAAATTGCCACCGTCAACACTTAACAACAAGGCTGTCGATGTCGTCCCCTTGGTTCCGCACTTTGTTGCCACTATGCGCTCACCCCTTTTACTAACACAAAATTAAACCAAATTTTGCATGACGCACAAAACAGCCAATTAAATCAAGGCACATAAACATCATAAATCATGTTTCCATACGCAAATTAGAAAGGCATTGAAGCATGGCAATGACGCACGTGCTACCAAATTCAACAATTGAGGAAAAATTAAGGCACCTTTAGTGAATGGACGCACAAACGAGTTGGAAGTGAGGCACCACACACCGAAATCAAAATTGGATTCTATAATAGATCCAGAACACTAATTGAAATTCCACATCTGGCCACACAAAAATCATGCCAACACACTATGAAATTTGACCGCAATGAACGTGGATGGATTTGGGTGCGTGGATCAATCACAAAAATTTCAGAACAAAACGCATGCTAATTTGAGAATGTGTGAGCAAGCAATTTTCGAATGCTTTACTTATTCTCCACTTCAGCCAGCAAAGCGTACGTGGGGAAAAAATGAAGAGGAGTGCACTTAGAAATACGAGAGGTGGATATAGCAATTGCCAAATGTTTTTATATTTGACTAAATTATAATATTGATTATCCTGATTTTTTAAATTTATGATTTTGGTTTGTTTAATTGTAACATTTCATGCCTTAGTTTTATAAATTAGTGATTTTTGTCTCCTTGATATATTGTTAACAAATAATTTCAATTAATATAATTATTCAGTAAATTATAAATTAATTAAAAACTATTAATTATTTAAAAAATTATTAACGTTAATTCTCTATAATAATATATTTCTCCCCTTTTCTACAAGAACTTCTTTCACTTCCACCCTCCCAGTCCACTAACAATAACTTCAGGTCAAGTTCATAATCTTTTATTAAAGTTTTTGAATAATTAATAATTTTTATTTAATCTATAATTAATTTAATAACTCTATTAATTATCATTATTAGTTAATAATTTACTAAAAGATTAAAATTATCAATTTATAAAATTAGAACATCAATTATTATAATTAAAAATTAAAGAAACCAAAATTATAAATTTAGAAAACTAGAAAATAAATTATAATTTAACCTTTATATTTTGACTTTAAATTAGGCCAGTTTTATTTTGGCTAAAATATGTGTTTTCTTTCCCGTAAATATACTAAAGAATGGATTTCATTAATAATTGAATGTTGACACGTGTTAAAACCTTATCCTATCTTTCTCTCTCATATCTGGACGCGTCATTCAACCCCCCAACCTCAAACCCTAACTCCGTTTTCAATCCATGGACACCAACAAGGACCCATCCGGCGGCAAGAAGGAGAGCACCAGCAAGCGCCGTCGTCGGAGCCGGTGGGACCAGAAGTCGGAATCGAATGACTAGAGCGGCGACGATTTGGAGACATATGAAGGAAATGTGCTCATTCCCCCATTGGATCGGGTTCAAGCAAGTTATTTTTGTCTTCCTTCAGGAATAGATCCGCAAGCACACCCCTCTCAATGTCGTGACGCTTTCCACGATTGCTGCAATCTTCTCCCTCATCGCCTCCTTTATCTACCTCGACTGAGATTGGGGTTGTTTCCCTTCACATCTGTTCTTGATCGTTCAGATCTATATGCGTTCTTGCTCATTTAAATGTGTTCATTGTGAATGAGTGGGTTGCTCTAGTTTGATTCTTTCATACCCATGGCCGCTGCTCCGATGTCGAGGGAGACGGAGAGAGAGGTGGTTTCATTCTTTATTTTTTCCAAAAAAAAAATACTTTAACTGCCACAAATCGTATTTTTATTCTTGTAATTTTTTTTATGCAAATTGTGGTGGTTCTTAGTTCCCTGGAATTCTATTTCAAAATTTAAATTAAAAAAATATGATGTAGGTTGAGATTCATTTAAATCTAATCCTAAGTCAAAAGTTCACAAATTATAATTTTATAGAAACGAAAAATAAATAATTCTTTTTACAGAGAGACAAAACTCATACTTTGATATATATTTATGAGCACAAAAAATATTTTTATTTTATATGAAATTAAATACTGATAGTGTAAAAGTAGTTAACTAAAATTAATTTGATTTATATTTTGAATGAATTAACATATATATATATATATATATATATAGAAATCTTATATTAAAAGTTTCTTTCTTTTTACTTTTTCTTCCATTTAATTTTTTTTTCTTACATCTTCTTTTCAGGCAACCAAACATAGCAGCTAAAAGGAAAATAAATGCATAATATAAACTCATTTCTTACCAAAATCTATTTTATAATTTTAAGGTCATTTAACATAATTGACTGAGAAGGAAAATATGTGAAGAAAAAAAAAAACTAAACACGTAAAAAAGAGTCGTATGTCTTTTTGTATTTGTAATAGAAAAATGCTTGATAAAAGTAACATTTGTTTAATTGTTACTAAATTTGTATGACCCCAACAACAACAAAATCTAGATTTTCTTTATAAAAAAACTCGATTTTTATTTCTTCACCACTATCAATTTTATAAGATTGAATCGTAACCTCCCTCCCATGGTGGGTTGAGTGCCTTGTATTTATACTGTATATATTATTATATTTATTTTCTACACTATACCTTAACTGCTAATATTAAGACAGATTTAACTATCCCCAAAATTCAAATCTTGTAGATCATTTTTGCGGACTTACAAATCAAGCCCAACCAAGGCTCAAATAGAAAAAAAACAACATGAACGCCATGGCGGCCATGCGTAGATTGGAAATTAGTCTATACGCCTATTAGAGCATTGAGCCTTGCTTTCTGTACCCCTTTATTTGTGTTATTCGCACTATTTTTTTAAATATAATTAATATTTACATATATGTGAAGGGTGAGTCATTCTAAACTTCTTGCGTAATGTACATTGTCATTTTATTGTGCATAATTATTGTTCAACTAGTTTTTGCATATTTGAATGCCTTAGATTATAATGAGTTTAACTAATATAATTAGCTACTTCATTTTTCTTTTCTTTTCAAATTTTTAAAATATATTATTACTATTAACAATAATATTAATCATTCAACTCAACGACACAATTCAATTAAGGTTGAGTTGGTTGGGGTAGACTAACTTAACAAAATAATATGATGAACTTAACCCAACTCAACTATACATCATTGGGTTAGATCCTTAATTAGAACAAACCCAATCCAACCCGAAAGTTTACGCCCCTATATTTAATATATGTTTTTCTCCGGACGTATCTTAAAAGGTGCAAACATTGCACTTGTAAATTAATAAATAAATTATTTCATGAATTTGTTGTGTTAAATTTAAATTTATTTAAACTATTTTTTTTTACTACAGACGCTGGATATACATCACGTTTTGTAACTAATTTATCATGCTGGATTTATATTTAATTATACATTTTGATTTTTGTTTGTTTTATATATTAACATATGAATTAACTTTATCAATAAGTGGTTCATTTATGTGATATTTTTCTTAGATAAAGTAATAGGTTTGAACTATATGGAAAAAAGAAATTCGCTAGTAAATTTAATCTCATCATACTCTAAAGGATATTCAACTCAAACAGGACTGTACATATATATAATTCTAACCCAAAAATACGAGTTAGCCTTTTTATTTAATTAAAGTACTATGAATAATGAGGTTGGATATAAATATTTAGGTGTTATATAAAGTATGAAAATAGGCACTAAAATTGTTACTTACGTGAGTAAAATTAAGTTTGTAATTATATTTTTTAATATGAATAAGAACAAATACTAAAATATCTTACCTATTTCATCCCTATTTCTATTTGCATTTTTGGTCTCATACTTCTACTGTTTCAAGTTCATTGGATTTTCGCCCTCTAGGTTTTTTAAACCAAATTGCTATTTGTCCCTCTCTCCAGGTAGGACATGAAGTAACCACTCTAGAGACATTTAGAGTTGAGATGTCTTCAGCTGGTATGATTAAAACAGCAATCAATTAAGGCTGTCCATGCTTGTGGAGGATGGAATATATGGTCCCCAATATGTGTCTTTTTTGTTAGCATCTGCTTTGTTTTGTTGATCAGCTAGCTTGCTGTATAAGACAGTGACACCGTGCTACCAAAACTGACCCGTGTAAACCTTGTAAGGTCATTCTAAGCTTCAGCCTTCAATGCAATATAGGTTTCTTCTCACTTGGGTGTACTCGACCCAAGGACCTTGCAATTTGCAAACGATATATATGCACATAAATACGGGTGAGGATTGATGGGTTGGAATTTTAAGAATCCAATCTATATTTAATCTATATCTATTTAAATGAATTAGATTTTAAATTTAAATTTATATTTTTTTAAAAATAATTTAGATTCAAAATCTAATCCATTTAATTGGACATAAATTTGATCATATATAATTTATATTCGTTTAAATGTTATATTTTTTTTTTTACAAAATTTAGTAATTAAATGCTAAAAAATAAAAAATTAATACATGTTCATTTAAGAACTATTTTCAATCGATTTTGGTCAAAACTATTTTCGATAGATATTGGTTAGTGTATGTTCGGCCTACCTCTATTAGGGCAATTTTGGCAGACATCGGTTTAGACATTTTTAGATTGACATCAACAAGACTATTTTTTGGCTGACATCAGTAAGTGCATTTTCGGTCGACATTGTTCATGATGTTTTTTGTTGATCTTAGGTATGATTACTTTTTGGTTGAGGTCGACTAGGATTTTTAGTCAATGTTAATCGGTGATATTTTTTGGTTGACATCGACTAGGGTTTTTCGATCAGCATCGATTGTGACTAATTTTTAGCAGACGTTGGTTAGAATTTTTGTGGCGAGCATCGATAAGGTTTTTTTTTTGCCGATGTCGGTCGTTGATATTTTTGACCAACATTCGTCGAGACTATTTTTTTGTCGACGTTGGCTAGGTTTTTTTGCTGATGTTGGTTGAAACTATATTTTTGTTTGCATTAGCTAGGATTTGTTGGTCAACATTAACCATGACTATTTCTTTTGGTCAGCGTTAGCTATAGATATTTTTTGTTGACATCAACTAGGGTTATTTCGATCAACGTCAATTAGGGAAATATTTTGGCTAACGTCAGCTTGGTTTTTTTGACTAATGTCATCCGATGATGTTTTTCAATCGATGTCGGTCAATGATATTTTTCAGTTGATGTCGGTCAATGATATTTTTCAGCCGATGTCGATTAAAAAATAGTCTCGTTTGACGTCAACCAAAAAAATCCTAACCGATGTCGAACGAAAAACCTACATGGCGTCAATCAAAAAATAATCTCGACAGACACCGACAAAAAAATCCTAGTTGACGTCGACCAATAAATAATCTCAACTGATGTCGGTCAAAAACACTTTGGACAACATCGACAAAAAATGGTCCTGACAAATGTTGGCCAAAAAAACCCTTACCAACATTAATCAGAAAATAGTCTCAACTAATGACGGCTTAAAAATATTATTAGTTGACGTCGACCAAAATAACTCTAGACGACATAAACAAAAAATGACTCCTATCTAAGTTTGCCAAAAAAAACTTAACCATCATTGTCCAAATTTTTTATTGAATTTAAAAATACAAATAAATATCCAATTCATATCCAATTAATTAGATTGGATTTAAAATTAAAAAAAATTGGATTTAGATATGAAATCAATCTATTTAAATAGTAAAATGAATTAAATTAGATTTAATATAAATTAATTTTATGATTTTTTTTAACACAGTCCTACTTACAGATATATCTTAGAAATAATATATGGGTCTCGTTTGGAATGAATTGAAATGTGTATATTTGATTTCAACTGATAAAATTGTTGACGGTTACATTTGTCGGCAACTTATTATTTTTTCTTAGTCTTTAAGACAGCTAGTGAATTGGCTAATAGTGTAATAATGTCAGTAAATTCATCTACCATATAATAATATTTATTTATGGGCTATTTTTTCTATCAGTAAAATGGGTTGTTTTTTTATGTTTCTTTATTTTTATTTTCTGAGATCATCCTAAGATGATCATCTCGTGACTATTGAGAATGAATCAAATCAATGGTAATTATAACTTTTTGGGAGAATTGATGAATGCATCAAAGATGTAGTTGCTAACAAAATATGAGGTTTTTAAGATATTTAAAAGGGACAAAACTCACAAAAGGAAAGTAGTAGAAAAGCTACTTGAGACAACTAATTTCCACTCTTACAAGCGTTTTGTTTCTCTTTAATTTACATGAAAAGGTTAACATTTATCAGCTTGCTGTAAGAGGGATTAAAGAAAACAATTTACAAGTTTAGTGTTTGTATATTTAGCATAATCACAACTAAACTGAACTACAACTATGCACTAATTAGAGATAACAAACTTGTTAATTGCCTAAATGTTGAAATAAATTTTCAATAATCAGGCTAGTTTCTTATTGTACTTTCATACATAATAGACAAGTCAACATAATTAAAGTGTAAAAATTTATATTTACATATACTGTATTAATAAGTAGTTACATGTTCACTTCAATTGATGATATCGATGATTAGTAATACAATATTAAATAAGTGTTTAATAATTGTCAAATCAACATATAACAATTATCATTCTTGTATTTTTCTGGTACAAGATGATAAGGATCTTTCAAAAGAGATAGTAAAATCACAGCATCAGTTACCATTTTCTATTTAATTAAATTTTAAAATTGTTAATTTGGTGAATAAAAAGTGTTGTGTTTTTATGCATAATAGCCAATAGGGCATATGCATTGAGATAATCCCATTAGATTAAAAGCGCCAAAGTCCGCAAAATCAGATTATGTTAAGGTGTGGCTATCTACAATCCACTCATTAAAAAGCTTATATAAAGTTGAAGATAATATTTTGATAAAATGAAGCTCAACTAATGGGTGTTCGCAACTATATGTAGAGTCACATGTTTTGATGAAACATCTACCTTATATTATCGTACAGTCCATAGCATATCCAATTTCAATGGCCGTGGGAATTCCAAGTCATTCCCTTCCCACGATAAGATACTGACAAATATCAACTCTCAGTCCATCACATGAGTAAGTATTTCAAATAAATTTCTTTGGAATTATTCTACTCATTGTTTTAATTTTTATATAAACTTATTATATATGTTTTTTAAACGTATATAATATTAATTATTCAGTTTTAAACATTTAATCTGGTATTCTCTAAAACAATATACGATCAAGGATTAAAGCAAAAAAAATTGGCAAATGAAATAGAACCATTTTTTTTCATCGTAATTTAACAAGTGAAAAAAATACCTATACGAAACTAATTATAATTATATAACGATTTTCAAATTAATTAACATGATTTAATAGTTTATATAAGAATTTATGTGAAAAAATATATACTGAAAAAAATGTGCGGAAAAGGTCTTCTTTAATTTCTTGCGTCAAATAAGAAGCAGTATAATATTTATAAAGTATATACTTTTAAAAAATATATATATTTAAGTTTCGACATGAAATATACAATTAGATATTTTTCCTGAAAATATCTTAACTAGAAAAAGGACATTCGACTCTGAAATGCAAACAAAAAAGAACAGCGCATTCATTCCTTTTAACATTTCTACATACGAAGGAAGACAAATTATTTTTACCCACCATCTTATTTACATGTTCTTTATATTAATATTTTGTTTGACAATTTAACCAAAAATATATTTGTTTATCAAAAGAACATACGAGAATATTCAATATTTTATCTTTTATTTAAAATAATAAATCATTTTTGTTATACATTTTAATTTCTTCAAGAGCTCATGTGACATTTGTTGAACGAAATCTTTTATAACTTTTTAAAATATGAAAATGAAAATATATATTTTCAAGTTTGTTTGAAGGTAATCGAAAAATATTTTTGAATATGTTTTATTCCTAAAAAAGTGAGATGGGAATGATGATGTTTATGTTGATTTTGTATTTCATAAAAAAGATAGAAATATAAATTTTTACTTGTGAGAATCATATTAATTATCTTAAAAAATTATTCTATCCTCAATATATCAATACATATATATATATAAGTTAGTATTTCAAATTTTATAGTTCAATTTTGATAACAGAGGACATGAATTTGAAGACAGAAGATAAATATGTCGTATTTGTTTTCTAAATTTAATTGTTGGTATAAAGA
Source organism: Glycine tomentella (assembly GCA_007407185.1). Classification (NCBI taxonomy): domain Eukaryota; kingdom Viridiplantae; phylum Streptophyta; class Magnoliopsida; order Fabales; family Fabaceae; genus Glycine; species Glycine tomentella. The sequence goes on along the minus strand of PYAF01001630.1, from coordinate 3,143,279 downwards.
TATTTTGTCGATTCTGTTTTTGTTTACTTAGGTTAGGTGTGGTTAAAATTATGTATTTTGTTTACTTGGGTGTGGTTAAAATTTTGTTGTACGTGTACTTTTTGTATTGTTTATTCTTTATAAGGCTGAATGAAATATTTTAATGATAATAATAAGATGTGATTCAGGATTTTATTGAAAAATATATATAATTTTTTTTGGTGTTATTTGCAAATGTGGTGTCTAACCTTGTATCTTATTGTGTAGGTGTATATTAATAGTTCTTTAATAGATAAAATTATATTTTAATAATATTACATACATTCATAAGAAAAATAACTTAAATCAAACATTTTTTTTAAATATTCCCGAAAATATAAAAAATATTTCCAACCAATTTTTATAATTAAACAAACATACTTTTCTTTGAAATACTAAAAAATATCATTACCATATAATTTTTTCTGGAAATAACGTTCCTGCAAATAAATAAAAAATCAATGAAACAAACTCCTCCTAACTTGTATTCTTAATTCTTATTATACCATTGCAGACGTGTATGTATTCAATAATTTGACCCTATCAGTTTTTTTTCATGCTTCAGAAAAAACCCTATCAGGTTACACATATTTGAACTTGCTTTAAATTAAATGAGAAAAAAATGGAAATTGATATGTTGTTACTTTAGTTTCTATTTATGATGGAGCAATTGAGAGAATTCTCATCTTGAATCTGCAAGAGCTGAAACCAATAATGTGAAAACGAAAAAAAAAGAGTTTATATTTGCAATGTTTATTTACTATAAATATTTAATTGTTATATAGCTACTAAAAAAAATGGCGTTAAAAACTTTATGGATAAATAAAATTTAAACTCTTTCTGTGTATATATAATATGTTTCTTATATATCTATATAGAAATTTTATCTATTTATTCTTTGTCACCAAAGAGAAAAAAAATATATTGAAGGATAACATGAGCAGTCCAAGTAACGAAGCTTTTATTAATTAAACTCTAAATTTTTTATTTAATGCGTTAAAATAGTGGTATTTTCAGTTGTTTGAAACTCAACGTCTGTTTATTTCTCATTATATAGGCATTATATTGGCTCCAAGTATGAAAATGATTCAAGACCTTTTTATCTCACCTAACAGTGATATTGATCACTGAGCTCTATTATTTTCATCCCGTGAAAGCAAAATCAAATTATAAATATTTTATAGAAAAATATATGGCGGTGCGTTTTGTCTATATATGGTTGAAGCTTGAGGTTTTTATTAGTTTAGAAATAATATTTTATGGAAAAAATTACATTTTATGCATATTAGTAAAAATAGATATTTTGTCAGTTAATTAAAAATTAAACTGAATGATAATGTCAAGAATTAGCCCGAATTAAATTTTGAAGTAAGAACGTTTATTATTGTAAATATTTTGTGTAAATTTAGGAGTGATCATAAGTTCGAGTCTACCTAATGACTAAAACAAACCAAACTAAGTTGAAGGGAAAATTTTGGATTAATTCAAATCATCTATTTGATTCAAATTTGCAAATGACAAAGCAAAAGACATCGGTCCATTATTAGGTTTGGACATACAAATTTCGAGTAACTCACCTTAAATAACTTCACTTTTTCTATTATCATATTATTATCAATCTTATCCTGTATTAGTGGTGTCCTTACCCAGATTCACAAATCACTAAACTGTCTTTATGACTTAAGTGGTCTTTCTCATCCATTATATATATATATATATATATCTTTTTAATTATATATATCTTTCAACTAACTTTTTTTTATCTTCATCTCTAAATTATATTATAATATTTTAAAAAAAACTGTGAATCATTAAAAATAAGTTTATATTTACAATGTAACTTGTTTATTGTAAATTCAACATGTAATTCATATATTCAAACATATTTATGTATTATAAATTTTAGTTATAATATATATAAACTTAAAAATATTTATTTGTTATGAATTTTAATTATATAAAAATAAAATTGTTATATTAAAATACTAATTTTCGAGTAAGATATTTCACAATCTATGTATACTAGGAAACTCGATGTTCCCTGAGTGGCTGAGTGTTTCTAAAGTCTAAATATCTCTTGAACAACTAACTATCAATTTTTTTGACATTTGTTGGCTATAGCAGAACAATGGTACGGTCTGGACCGTAGAATGTTATAAACTTGTTAATCCATAAGCTTGTGGAAGAAAACACTAGATTTTGAAATGGTAATGAAGAGTCATTGATGGTAATAAGACCAACGTAGCATGTTTAAGTGCCACAGATGAAATGCGCAAGACACCAAAAGTGTTCGAATCTGGTTGGTCTCAGAACACATCCAAAAACCCACCTCTTTTCTTCTTGATACACGTGAAAAACTGTGCAACAGCTTACCCATAAAAGGCATGCCACGTAACCACGAAAATCTTAAGAATCCAATCAAATACTGCCTCGTCACCAGATAAGGAGCATTTTTTTTTTCGTATACCCAAAATTAGCTTTTGTAGGAGGTAAGGTATGGAATAATCCTGTAGGTACACATCCATGTCTGTCACGGCCATACTTAGTAAGATTTTCATTACTCAATTTACCAATTTGCCCAACATCAATCCCTTACAAGAAAACTACTTGCATTTCAGTAATCTTAATCATGAATGAAAAGTTTTAGTTTTATTATCTCAAAAGACAAAAAAAAAAGAAATCATATAGATATTCGTTTTCTTCTAAAGAGACAATCAAAAGATATTGTTTAATATTTGTGCAATTTCCTTTTTATTAAAAATTCTCTTGTAACTTGTAAGTCTAACCTTAAATAAACCGATTAGTAAAAATCTAGCAAATCCTGCGACCCAAATAAATGATAGCAAAAATACATTTATTTATCGATGTGAAAGGCACAACAATATGATTTAATACAAATAATAATTAAACAATGGCCGGCTCAGCGAATTAACTGCATAGTTGTAGTATTTTCCAAAAAGCAATACTTTATTCCATCATTTCTCTCTTAAATTTTTATCACGCCCACTTACTCTAGACCTTCTTTATTTACTATTTTTAAGAATAAATTTCTATATTATGTAATATTTTAATTTCTTGAATATAGTATTCAAAAGTGTTTGCCTTTCAAATACATTTCTGCTTTTCTTAAGATTGTTCCCTATTTTGGTATTTCAAAACACTTATTTTTTAAGCAATTGTTAATACTTACTAAAGTTTAGAGAGAAATTACTTGTTTTTTTTTTTTTTTTTTTGACGGAATGAAAAGTTACTTGTTGAGTAATGTTAAATTGTTTTATTTTGGTAAAAGTAAATGAAAAAGGATGAAACAGATCCTAAAGGGGAGAGGGATATTATAGTAAAAGAACAAGGTAAAATAATTGAAGAGGTAAAAGAGAGAGAAACAAAGAAAAATAAGCTTAAACAAGTGGTCCCCACGTTAAGAACAGCAGAGAAACCGAGCATTGTCTCTTCCTTCGTTCTCATCTCGATCTCCACTGCAAGTGTCAAGTGTGTGTGTGTGTGAGTGAGTTCCCCAACCTCGCTTTGTCTCTCTCCTCTCCTCCAACAAGTGACACAGTCGGTGGGCTTATACCCCTCTGCCAATTTGCCTATACATACAGGGACCCCAACGGGTCTTTCCCTTTTATCTGCTTCGCCTCGTGACCCCTTTCTCTGTCTCTTCTCCTTAATTCAACACTACTCAGCTTTCATACACTTCCATCCCTTTTTATTGGCCACCTTTCCCTTCTACACAGTACTACTACTTCCTTATCCAACACCAATTCCCGTTTCTCTTTTCGGGTTTCGGAATCAATCAATGCTTTAGCTACCCTTTTCATAGAGTTGGTAATAAAATAGCAAGTCCCAGATTTTTTATTTTCCTCCAAGCCTTGTATTTCTTCTTCTCTTCTGTCTATTATATTCCCAACTCTCTTGGTTGGGTCTTGGCCTTTTCTTCATTCCCCCCCCCCCCCCCCTTTTTTATAAAAAAAAAATAAATAAATAAGGCAATAACTCTTTTTTGCTTGTACTTTTTGGGTTTAGGGTTTTGCACCCCCTTCAACAAAAACACACAAGTGACAAGCCTATGTTCAACTTCAACTCCATGCCTCTCCAATTCTGAACATTCTAAATTTCTGATTATATAAATCCAAACATAAAAACAATGTCTTCTTCGTGTCTGAGTGGAGCCGGGGGAAGAACCTATGGGTTCGATTTCGAATTCGTTAAATCTCCGTCTTCATCTACTTTCACATCACACACATCTTCTTCACCTTCCTCAACGATCTCCGAATCGAGCAATTCGCCGCTGGCAATCTCAACAAAGAAGCCCAGAACGCCGCGGAAGCGACCCAACCAAACATACAACGAAGCCGCGGCGCTTCTCTCCACGGCGTACCCGAATTTGTTCTCCACGAAGAACCTCAAAACTCAGGGCAAAGGCAAAGGCAAATTCTCGAGGCCCACATCAGAGAATTTCGATTACGAGTCTTCGGAGCTGTTATTGCCGTTCAGAGTCTTCGATGGAACGGCGTCGTGTTTTCTTTTGGATCAAACGGGCCCGAAGCCCATGGAGAGGCCCAAAGTGGTGAGCGTGCAGGAGAAGGATAATAATAATAATAAGGCGTGTGAGAGCCCCGGCGAGATAAGCTCCATCGTGAATTTCAATTCACTTGAATTGAACGATGACGGCGAAGAGAGCCTCGACGCGGAGTCGATTCTCGATGAGGAAATCGAAGAAGGGATCGATAGCATCATGGGGAGCAGTATTCAAGAGGTCTCAAACGACGCCGTTAGTAACTTGCCCTGGATTTTGCCTTTTGGCGGGAAATTGGAGTTCCCGATACCCCATGTTAGGGCTCTCCGCCACGTCGACGACGGTAACTGGTGGAATTTTCCGGCCGTAGATATTCTTTCAATATCGCCCAAAATTAACACCAAGCCTCCGTCGGTGGCCGCCCAGAAGAAGATGAAGAAGAAGGTTGCGGCGCCGCCGCCGCCGGTCGTCGTGGAGTTGAAGAACACGGAATTGCACAAACCGAAACAGGGTTTGATGTTGAAATTGAATTACGACGGCGTTCGGAACGCTTGGTCTGACCGCGGAGCACCGTTCGCCGACGATAGCCCCCTCGCCGACGTGCCGGAAAATGACGTCACTGTAAGTTCCAACAACTAAGTAGCATTCTGTTTTCGCAAGTTTCGTTAAAACCTTAATTGTGAGGTTTAGGTGGAAAAAACAACGTGTTTAGCAATGAGCTTTATTTTACTTGTAATTTGAATTAAAATGAAAATTCAACCTAACAGAAAGTTTGGAGTTTCACTCCTTGGTTAGCATTTTTAATCATGTGGAGTATGGGAATCGCACTTTTTAAAACTAAAATAGTAAAGTATTTCATGCATGTCTTGCCTTATTCCCCTCTTTACTTTACTTTTCAAGGTATATTTAAAAAACAAAGTTCCATTGCAACATTTAATGGATTTCAAACAGGGCATGTTATCCCGGAAAAGGGCAAAAGTAAAAAAAAAAAAAAAAGCGTCTTTTTTAGTTTTCATCATTACATTGTTATGTCGTATAATTATTTTTATTTTTGTCTTGTATTAGGAAAAGTTGTCTTGGCCGGTACATGTTATTTTGTGTCACGGTGTATTATTTAAAAGCACATAATGTCGGGGTTGTCCACGATTTAATTGTGAATGAGTGGTACACGGTAGGAGGGGGGGTGGTGCGTGAGTAGTGAATAATTAACGGAATATATTTTATTTTATTTTTTGTGTTGTGGGAGGCAGGCGCGGCTGTCGCAAATTGATTTGTGGTGGGACAATGGAGGAGTGAGAGAAGCTAGCGTGATGCGCTACAAGGAGAAGCGGCGAACGCGCCTCTTCTCGAAGAAGATCAGGTACCAGGTCAGGAAAGTCAACGCAGATCGACGGCCCAGAATGAAGGTACGAGTCAGTTCACAGTTGTGTTGAGGACACTTGAAGAAATTTGATTTATGTCAGATAAAGAAAAAAAGAAAAGAAAAAGGGATATCTGCTTTATGATTTGGTGATGATAATTGGATAATGAGGTGCGTGCGTGGGTGCGTCACAGTTTATTATTTTTGTTATGGAGAGTGGACCCCGTTTATGGTGGTTGGTCACTTTGTCCAACTTTTGAGGATCTATCTATTTTTTCACCTTAGTTTTATACCCTGCCACTGCCAATGTTTAAAGGTTTTCCTTTTTAATTTCATCAACGCCTCCTAACGCATGTCTTGGTTGCACTTTCCATTCCCATCACAATATTCTCTTCAGATTCTTTCATCATTATATTACGCTCTATAATAAGATAATATAAAAGTTACTATTTTGTCTATATATTCCTATGTCAAAACATTTGGTCGGCATTATACTATAATTCTAATGTGATGTGATGATGGTTGAACAAGGTAGCCATCAAGTCCTGATCTAGGACGAAAAATTCATATCAAACTAAAAAACGAGAAAGGGGGAGAGTGAAAATTTGAGATGGAAGCAGATCATGCAGTTTTCTTAAGAAACTAGATTGTGAATTATGGCTTCATTTATTTTTGGCACACACACTTGAGGTAATAACACGTGTAACTTGTTTATGATGTGGCAGGGACGATTTGTTAGGAGGCTCAATTCTAGCTCAAATGCACACAGATGATAGTATCTAGGAGCAGTAAAGCACATGCTTTTTGGGACTTTTCTTTTAAGAATAAAAAATAAAAATAAAATTTAAAGGAAAAGAGAGTTTATCTATATTTTTGTAACCTTTACTTTTTGCTTTTTGGGTTCTTCTTCTTTCCTTCACTAGCAGATATGGGGGAAATAGCTGGATGAGATAAGCGACGAAGTAGTCCAAGCAAATTGCCTAAGATTTTATTGCACTTGATTCTCTTCTTCGCGTTATGGCTTCAGGGAGATTCTTCGTTGCATACGTAGTCCCCATGTGGTCTGTGTACATTCTCGTGCAAATTAAGATATATACCGTTGGAATCAGTAATACTACCACCACAAAAAAATTATCAATAACTCATGCATTATTTCCTCCATTCCACTTTAATTAGGAACCTAAAGTCTTTGTGTTAATAAGTTCTAAGTTGAAGGAAAGGGAGAGCGATGGCTCTAATATCCGTTATCAGAAAGACAAAAAGCTAAGTCACAACAAAATTAACGGTGATGTTGTGTTTTGTAATTGATACGACTTTACAGATTTCTTAATGTGATGATGATGATTTGACACGAAGCCAACAAAGTAAAAGGAAATCAACTTAGACCGTTGAGTTGGCCTTCTATCGAGAGACATGAGTTTATAATTCAAATACGTTTTTTGTTTTTAAAAAAAATCATCACAGTCAAACTCTGAGTGTTAACCTTGTCAATCTAGGAAGTGGTGGTTTATTTCAATATGTCATAATTAAGTATTCTATAATCGAATCATATCCACTGCAAAATTTACCTTAATGTTTCATATCATGTCATATGTTTTTCTCTTTTTTACTGAAATGTCATGTCATATGCTACAATGCTACATTATTTTATGCTTGAGACAATATATATACATGCATTTAATCCAATTATGGGCCCAGAAAGTTACATCTATTATACCCCAAGCCTATTTTAAAGCGATCCTTATCGTAATACCGGCTATTGTTTCCTGCACCTCCCAAGTTGCTTCCAACACCTCCTTTATGACCTCCGGAATGTAGAGATGGAAATGGGCTAAGCCGCCTATCAGGGGCCTTTGGTCTGGCCTGACTTGTTTATTATAAAGGTGAGACTAAGACTTTTTGAAAAACTTGTTTAAATAAAAAGGTCAGGCTCAAGCTTTAAAAAAGACTTGTTAAGTCTATTAGGCTAGCCTATTATATATATATATATATATATATATATATATATAATTAAAAGATATAAATCAATCTTTTAAAAAAAGAAAAAAGTTAAGATAAAATCTAAATAACCTAATCTACTTAAAAGATAAAAATGAAATAAAAGATTTGAAACACTATAATAGATTTGTAAAAAAATAAAAGTATATATATATATATATATTAAAACTAAAAAGATATAAATCAATCTTTTAAAAAGAAAAATAATATAATATAATATAAAATTTAATCTACTTAAAAAGATAAAATATAAAAAAAGATAATTTATATGTAGGTTTGTAAATTATAAAAAAGTAAAAGTTGTTATGTTTGTTTTAAAAAGAGAAATAAAATAATATAATATAAAATTTAATCTACTTAAAAAGATAAAAGTTAAAAGTATTCCAATTATAATTATTAATTGGGTTGTTGTGATTAGTAAATTTTAATCTTATATTAGAGTGCTCTAATTAATTTTAATTTTTTTTCATGCACAAATTAAAAGGGAAGTATGTGTTTTTTTTATATTAAATTTACAAAAGTATTATGCAAATTCTTGAAGTTTTATTATATAGTCATTAGATTTTTTTAATATATAATATTTATTGTAAAATAGGCTTTTTAATAGGCTAGTAGGCTAAACCAGACTTTAAAATAGGCTAGGCCAGGCCAGGTCTAAAAAAAAAATCCTATGATAGATAAATAAGCTAGGTCACGCTTTATATTTTTAAATCAGGCCAAGGCCCTGCCTAACCAAGCCTAGCCTGGTCTGACCTGTTTCCACCCCTACCGGAATAGTGAATCCGGAATGTAAAATTACGTTATGGAATGCACCCCTTTTTTGGCTTCCAGAATGACCAATCCGGATGGTAAAAGCATTCTGGAAAGGGTTCAGGAAGCAACTTAGAGGTGCAAGAAGTAACAGCCCGTAATACCCTACTCGAAGTTTTTCAATAGTTGTCTTTTTTGGTGATGTACGAGATTTAAAACAGGACTACAAAGCCCAAAACTTATCTATTTTTATGTCTACTTCTATATTAGCTGAATTGATACAGTTCAAAAGTACTTCAAATAAGATAAATTTTAAAGAAGAAAAAAAAGCCAAACTTGTATAATTTTTTTTTTTTATGTACAATAGCATATTAATGTTAAAACTTATGACTTTCATAGAAACTATCTAAAGCTCCCACTATGCCCCTTAGTAAATTATATGTATCAGTCTAATTACAATGTGATAACGCATCATTAGATTAAATATTTATTTACTTATTTAGTCTTCGGTGTTGAGCTAATACCAAAACTCGTGAATGTTACTGATAAATGATAAGTTTTTTTTATTCTTTCTATATAGAACATGTTATGAACTGGGTTGTAAACCCAATCCGCCATTAAAATTTCTTGGCCGTAATGTTTTAGCCTGTAAATCATAATTGTTGATTATGTCTTGCTATGGGTCCCTATCGAGTAATTTTTTCTTCTTGAAAATACTCTTTTTGATGAAAACATAATTATATTGTAAAAGAGAATCATGTTCCCATCATTTATTGAAGGGGCGTGAAAACAAAAACAACAAATACATGATTTTGTTGTACAATTGTAAAACATAATCATGTTTTTTGTTATTTTTTGAAGGGATAAAAAAAAATAAACAATGGAATACAATTTTGTTGTGTAATGTACAATAAAGTTCTGAAGGGGGAGAAAAAAAATTGGTGAAATACTTGACTTTGTTGTGAGTAAAACAAAGTTGATAAAAGTAATTCACCACCCAATTGTTTTTGCGTTCACAAAAACAACATTAGTAGACGTATATTGCTTAAAAAAGAAGTCCATTTATTGGAGGTTGAACTAGGAAGGGGAAGAAGAGATGCAATGATAATATATTGCGATTTAAATTAATTAGTAAAGGGTGTGGTGTGGGTATGCATAAAAAATGTTATAATTGGTGTGAGGGCCAAGTCCAAGCTCTGGATATCTGAACATGCATGTTTTTATTGTTATAATTTTGTATACAGATATTAATTATATTTTGTACTAATTAAGGAAATATAATTGACAGGCCACTTCTAGGAGGCAAGCTTTCTGTGAGGGAAATAAATAGCAATATAGCACTCTAAATAATGGGTATGTTAGAATCGTATCCCATGCAGCCTTTGTTAATGGCTGATGTGCAGTAGGCACATGTTTCCTTAGGTTCTACTTGCTCTGTTTCCTTTATTTACATCCTGCTATATTTCATCTCACTAATTAATCACAAAAAACAGCTCAACTAAACGAGGAGGCTATACAATGGAAAGGATCCATCCCAAAGATATAAAAGCCAACTAAAGTGAATGGTATTTTATTTTTTCTAAGCGGCTTGATGCATGAACCGACTTTGATTTAACAGAAATTGCAATATAAAGAAGGTGCAGTATTTAAAAATGACCTCATAATTCTCAGGGATATTTTATAGGCCTTATGATATAGTTATCAAACTCGTGTCTTAAGAGATCATGCCCACCAATATCTTCCCATTTTTACGTTAGGAAGGGGAGTGAACCCTTCTCTTCTTGCTGAAGGTTGCACCCTTTTGACTGTTTCATGCAAATGTTTCATGGAAAATCTAAGACTACAAATACAAGAATTGCAACAATTTTATTTTTCATTTTATAGAGAAGGAAATTTTACTAGAGGGAAGAAAAAGTGGAAGTAAGATCCGTGGCCCGCTTATATACGATATTTTACCCACACACACACATATATATATATATATATATATATGATATTTTTCATATATTTGCAACACAAACTTACAAAAATAACCACTACCATATATATATTCCAGTCTAACAGAAGTCAGGAAATCTGATGCATGTGAATTTCATGTATATGATCACTATTAAGCTTGTTAGAAGCTGCATTGACTTTCTGTACATCAATCTCTGAAGTTAGGTTTGAACATCTGAACTCCATTAATGGTTGCTTTATTATATATTTGATTCCTAGTTCCTACCCAAGATGCAGCAATTGACAGTGAAGATCTGAAAGGATTACCCACATCCTAGAAGAAATGACACCAAGTTCAACATTAGTATTGTTTAAAAATTCCTCTTCTACTTTTTTGTCCTAAACATAGGATAGTAAATATTGGTATTAACAAATAACAAATGTGACGGGGTGGCTTACAATATAGGTCTAGTAATAATATTAATGAAACAAATCTAGAGCACCTCGAAATCAGACATTTTGGTGGCAGCCTTGTCCACTTCTTCTGGCAAGAAAGGTTCCCTAAAGCAGTCCTCCGGAGGCTCTCCCATGGGATGCATGCCTTTCATATGTTATTCTCCTCATCGCCAATTTACCAGCATGCTCGATCAAACTTTACAAATCAGAGCCAGTAAACGCTTTTGCAGATTTAGCTATCTTACGTAGATCAATCGGACACTGATTATGAAGTTTAACATATCAAGTCATCACGAAAAGGATTTCCTCCCTGGAAGATTCATAGGGCCTGCCAATTAAAATCTCACAATCAAATCTTCCAGGTCTTCTAGGGGCGGGGTCCATGGCATGGGGACTATTAGTAGCTCCAATTACAAGGATATAGTTGTCATTATCTTGTTGATCCATGCATGCCAATAACTGTGTGACGATTCATATCTCCATCTCGCGTGATAGATTCTCTCTTTTCCGAAACAATTGCATCAATCTCATCAATAAATATGATCGATGGAGCAGTCCTGTATGCTTTAGAGAAAAAGTGTCTCTAATATTTTCTTCAGATTCACCTGAAGGAAATAGTAGTAATGACTCATTGATTATAACCAACCACACCATGTACAAGCATTCCGAAACTAGGCTAGAAAAAAAAATGATAACTTCTCAATCTGTTTTTCTAAACTGTTTTTATTTTAAAAATATATATTTTCTCTTGAGAAACAAATCTTATTAATTGTTTTTAAAATACATTTATCTTAAAAAATGATTTTTTTTATAAAAAAATTAAATAAACCCTAATCTTAACAGATATGGTCAATATTTTTTTCTTTTTCCCATGGGAAAGGTGGATGATAGGTCTCCAGGAAAGAAAATATGATCGTTGGATACACTGATATTTTAATCTAATGGTTATAATTATAATTTTCTTTTTCCCCTGTCCTTTCCTCAGTTGCCCCTCGCAACGCACCATTCACGAATCAGAACCTTGCCTCGGAGAGGTCGCCAAGGCACTGATTGAGGGAGGAATTTTTGCAACGTTCGCATCACTGTCGCTATCGCCGTTGCCGTCACACGCTTGAGTCTCGTCGCTGTCGCGCACTCGCATTCGCAAGGAGGCTTCGCGTCACCGTCACCGCTTTCGTTAAAAACAAAAAAAGAGAGAGACGCCGCTGCCGGAGTTGCGAGAACATCAACCAACAAAATGGACGCATGAGAACATCAACTATCAAATCTTTTCCTCTCTGTCACAGTTTCTGTTCTCAATATGACCTCACCCGAAACCCTTACATTCATGGAGCTCGCCATACAACAGGTAATGCTCTCAAAACATGTTTTTCCCCCTTACATACACCATGTACTCACTACTCACTCTACGTTCAAATCTTCATTCTTACCCTATTGCTCTACTTTATGTTACAGGCAAAGTTAGCTTTGGATCTTCTTGAAGTGCCTGTTGGGTAAGTTTCCTTCACAATTTCGTACTATTTATTGGAACCCTTCATTGGAGCATTATTGCTGCTATGCTTTACTCTCTTTATGCCACCTTTAGTATTTGTTGCCAGATGTGTAATTGTTGAGGATGGCAAGGTTATAGCCTCTGGCAGGAATCGAACTACCGAGACACGAAATGTAATTTCATCAATCACCTCTTTTCTGTTTATATTTAGCTGCTCCTTTAATAATCTATTTGTTGTTTGTAACTATGGATTACTTTTGAATGCTATGCTCGTCTACTGAAACCTTCTTTTATGAAATTTGGCTTCTGCAAGTTATTTTTCTTGGATAGAATTTCCGTTATTATCATTCAATACTTTTTTACAGGCCACAAGGCATGCAGAAATGGAAGCTATAGATGTGCTTCTCGGGCAGTGGCAGAAACATGGACTTTCAATGTCTGAAGTTGCTGAAAAATTCTCAAACTGCAGCCTTTATGTTACCTGTGAACCATGCATAATGTGTGCATCTGCTTTATCAATCTTAGGTATGCTCCTTCAAGTCTTCAGTTGATCGATGTATAACACTTGCATTCTTTATACTGTCCTTTCTAATTCATTTGTTTGGGTATTATTTCAGGTATAAAGGAAGTATTTTATGGCTGTTCAAATGATAAATTTGGAGGCTGTGGATCGATACTGTCATTGCATTTAAGTAACACCACACCGCTCAATAAGTATGTCTCTTAACTCAGCACCATCTTTGCAAGCCTTGTCTTGATCTTTTATTATTATTATTTTGTTGGGTGTAAGTTATTTACCACTATTATTTTTACTTTGTCAGTTAAATATTGTTACATCTTGTAATCTTTTGAATGGATGTTTTATTGTTTTCCTTTCTTATGTCTGTTCGCTACATTCACTAATGTATGTAAATAATTAATTCTTATTTTTCTTCCAATTAATAGTGAAGTTCCACCCGGAAAATGTTTCAAATGTACTGGAGGTATAATGGCATCAGAAGCTGTTCTTCTCTTTCGAACATTCTATGAGCAAGGAAATCCCAATGGTAAGTTATTTTTATCTGTTCTAACTTGCACATAACCTTCTAAAGCTTTCAGATATTGTTGATATGTGGTCCATATTAGTCCATAGTAATAGTACTTATGCTATTTTAATTTCTTGTCAGCTCCAAAGCCACACAGGCCTCTAGCACGTCAGGCATGAAGTTTAATTTATATATCACTAGGTTGGTGGCATGAAGTTCAATTTCAATATATATATATATATATATCACTAGGTTGCTTCTCATTATTTGTGTACAAGGTTTTTAATTACTTGTGGCTGAAAGTTGTTTGTTGCTAATCCTGTGGTTTGAATTTGTTTTTTGTCTTCTAATATTTGCTGACAGTTACTGATATGGTTATCCGTCATGGCCTGAGGATCTGTGTTATCGTAGCATTTTGGGCGGGTTGAAGCTGTTATTGAATGTTATACAGGGCTTTTTAATTCGAAAAATCAACTTCATGTATTGATTATTCATGTATGATTTGAAAGATGAATCAGACGTTGCCGTTTGAAATGAATCTTACTGGATTAAGTTCATGCTAATTGCCAAACGGAATTTAAGCTTTTCAATTTTGTTAAATATTTGTTTTCTGAAGGTGCAGTGAGTTTCCATTTTATTGTATACGCAGTACGTAATTCATAGTTATGATGATATGGTCTATTCGGGGATTGGCACGTTCAGCCTATAATATTAATGTATCTTATTCTTGCCATCATTCTTAAAATCTTTAGGTAGTGTGTTATATAAAATACGAACAAATTTTAGACGATCAAGATCATTTTTTTAACATAATGATGGTAGATTTATTTGCAGACTTTTTAAGGTAATATCAATATCTACAGGATCTACCTAAAATTTTACAGTTCTATACTTAACTCATGTTCTTTGGTGACATCGCCCATACAACTCGTCAGTGGCGATTATTGCTTTTTGTCTGAGATTCTCGGAAAACAACCAAAGTTCCAAGATGTATTCTGAAATGCATTCAAAGGTTAAGCTACATGGATGTACTTAGTATTTTAATCAGACATTAATTTAATCTTTCAATTACTTACAGGTTTGGCAGTGGGTTTCCTTTCTGTGAAAAATTGGAAACAATATAACTTTTAATTCATTCACACTGCAGAAAGAAAAGCAATTTACACATTACACATGTTACCCATGACGCACTGCTACCATAAACACACTAACCATCTGTTTGATTTGAAGCTAAGCACAAGCAGTAGCAAGTGAAACATTTTTCTTGTTCTCTTCTTCATGTTACATCGCTTATAACTCACACGAAAGGGTACAAGTTTTGTTAGTAAAAAACAAGTTCCATACGATTTTATCATTAATTATATTTGCAATGTGTGGGTGAAGGGCTTTGACTAAGTCAACGTGCAATGTCTTGTTTCTATGGAATAACAACACCGCGCAGAAGAAGTATCATTCGTGAAGGTAGCTTTGAGCAAGCCAATATTATTAATATTTAATAGTACCAAAGTGAAGTGAGACAGGTATAATATCATTAACTTCAAAACAGTTCCTTTCTTTGAATAATACAAGGTGAGATAGGAACTAACTACAAATCATGTATTCCCCTACTTTGCATTTTTTTCAATAAAAGTTATCATTCAACCTTTTCCCGTAACACTGCTGTGGGTACATATACAATGGATGGTTCACTAGAATGGGGTTCATTTGAACCCTTAACTCTGGAATTTTGAATTGCAGTTAATTTTTGCTTCATACTATCTACCTTAGTCTTCAATTTGCTTAGTCTTTCAAATTCCAACTCTGCCACCTGAGAGTCTTCTTCAAATGGAAAACTTATCAACCTCTTGTTTCTTTTGTTTAACAGTTTCTTCAAGCTCACATTATCACTGATCTCCATAAAGTCCTGAAGGGGAAAGAAAAGTGAAAACTTGTTAACTGGGTCCTTCTCAATCCAAAAGAATTACAAGTGCAGAAAATTATATAATGAAATATGTTAACAAACATGGGCCCTCATTTCTTGAAGTGACCGAGAAAAAAAATGCTCTTTTTGAAACTCTTATTTGCCTTGTTTACTACTACTTCTCAAGCATGCAATGCTTATAGAACAAGACACTATTAGAAAAGCACCATATTGCCATTTTCTCCTGGAGGTGGAGGAATTTCTGGTTGTCTTTTCTTGTTAGATGACTTTGTTTTCTTTCTTCCACTGACATTTTTAACATCCTTCTGGGAATGTGTCGTAGTAATTTTCGAGGTCTTTGATTTCAAAAGATCGACAATCTCCTGATTTTGTAATCTGGAGTTCTTTGTAGAAGTGATACTCTGAAGCTGATCTGCTACTCCTGCTTGATGCTGAACAAAATCCACTCAAATTAGAGTACATTGCAAATTCCAAGGACTAGACAATTTCTGACTGTGTGACACAAAAAGGAAATATCTTCTAAAAGTATGTATAATTTACAAGGCATAAAGATAAGAATTTTTATCGTATAACTTACAAGCATCTATCTGTTTTTAATTATCAGGCAATGCATATTGAATGATGTTAGTTATTGCAATCTAAATTTACACAGCTCTTTAAGTCAAAGCCTGACATTGATCAAGATCAATTTTACAAGCAGAGAAAGTAAAGCTTAAACACTTTTATAAACTAGATGATGTATAGAAGGGATGGCAGTTATGCAAAGAGCTACACATGAGATAATTTCTGGTAAAAATAGTGGACGACAAAATAAACTTGCATAAATTGGACAAAGAGAGATCAAAATGTGGCATCAAACCTTTCTGTTTTTAAGTGCTAAGTAACGTGCATTTTTGAACCATTTGCTGACCTGCATTTTCTAGCACAAGTTAGTAACCGAAAGTCTGAACAAGTAAAGAGTTTTGAGACATGCAAAAAGATCAAGACAAAAGTAATTGGAATAACTATGGGGACCAAGGTAGTGTGCATGAAAAGCAAATACAACTTCATAACCAAATTCAAATGAAGATAGACAAAAGTCATCACCTTCTCAGTGTCAAGTCCCAGATCTTTTGAAAGACCCTCCCTTATAGATCTTGGAGGAAGTTCGTTCTCAGCAAACACTTGGCGAAGCTTCTGGCTCATTTCATAAGAAGATAGAAGGGAGATAAATTAAAGCACGTACAACTCCTTCATAAATAAAATGACTAAGTGTTTCTGGTAGTACCTCAACTGCATCACGTGGAATCCTAAAACAATGCCTTTTGATCTTTATGCTTGAAGAATCTTTTCTTGTCATGTTGTTGTGCTCATTATTGGGGTGCATATTCTCACTTTCATGCAAAGTCATAAGAGAATCAACAGCATCAGACTCCTTTTCTCTTCGCTTTCTTTTGCCAGGACCCCAGTCTTCATCTTCACTCAATTGTTCATATGCTGGAGCATCCTTACCAAACATTTCCTGGAAAGATGAACTCGGATGAAACTTCTTTTGCATGATCAAAACTATTCTCAAATTAGGACAGCAAGATTATATTTCCATACACTCTATTTTTTAGTAGTATTTCCATACATCTAATTGGCAATACAGGTTTTAAATCAATACACTAAAGCCTACAAAGGAGACAAATATTTACCAACCCAATTCATAAAGTAGATATCAAGATTATATTTTCAGTGAGAAAGAGCAACAGTGTGTGTCACTAAAAAGACTGGTAAAATGATAGCCTTAAAGTTTAAGATAATCAACATTGGGTCAGTAACTTCCATACCACCACGGAAGTTGTAGCTTTAAAATTCAGGACTTTAATTTGCTTTTATGAAAGACAACTTTATATACTTACATCGTAAAGTTTCTTGTAGTCAACGGCTTTTCGCTGCCTACAGCCACAGGCTTTGTCCTCAGACTCATCAGAATCTATGCTGCAATTGACAGAAAAATATTCATGACTGACACCATCTACTGGAGAACATTCACCATCAGAAGAACACAGATTGGTAGAACTGCTTAAATCCTCAGATGCACTATCATTAGCTCCTTCTGTGTTGATATTGTGGCTGTCTTCTTTCCTCTCTGGATCATAATCATCATCTTCAGAATCATCAGATGGCCATTCTTCTTCAGGATTCAGTAATGCAGTCTCACCATCAGGTATAGCAGCCTCTTCTTTGAATACATCCTTAAATTATTGTAGAAAGGAATTGAACCAATAAGAATACATGGATTTGGATTCTTTAAAGTGAGGAGTACAATTTAGAGAACAAAGTCTAACGAATAATAGTTGAAGAGAAAATTGAGAGAGTACATTCTCATATATATATATATATATATATATATATATAAACACACACACACACACATGTACACTCATATTTTATAAAATTCTAATATGGTGATATATATGGATAAAAACCTTCCAAGTACTGTGCAAGGAGAAGTGAGTTCCAAGATGAGCATTCATTGCCTCCAGTATTTCCATTTTACATTCACAAAATTTACAAAACCAGCCCTGCTCTCCCGGAGGAACTGCAATTTTATTAATGAAGTCAATGCACAGGAAGTTGCATCTTAACATAAACCTTGAAAAGCATCTAAGGGAACTCACTATTTTCAGTGTCCAAAGGAGGATCTAGACATTTTTGGTGAAAAGCACGCTTGCATGTACCATTGCATAGTATAATATCATTATCTGGAAGCTCTTCACGCACAGTGCACTTTACACAGAATATCTAAATGTAGAAAAATATAGAAAAGTGAATATACAGTTTTTAATATGTTGAGCCTTGTCACTCCATACAACTTCAGAAAATGAATCCCTAGCAAAATAAGATAAGGTGTGAAGCATGCTCACAAGTATTAAAATGGAAAGAGTACAGAAAACATTTAAATGCAATGAAGTATACAAAGTGTTGATATTTTCTCACATGTTCATGGTAAACAGATCCATCTGCAGCAATGGCAGAATCTTCAATGCTACTCAGTGAACCAAGAGAATCCAACTGGCGAATGACATCACGGATACCAAGTCTACATTTTAAAATCTGCTTCCTTGCTCTTTGTAGCTCCTTTTCTGGCCTAATCTTTTCTCGACTGTGAAAGGAATTTCCATCAATGCAAAAAAAAGAATAATGATGAGACATGGTGCTATTTGTCAAGGGCTAGTGTTGGGTTAAAAGAGCTAATAATTGTTTTGAGATAAGATCACACTGCATTGTCGCAAGCTGTTTTCATGAAAAATGTTTGGAGAAAGAAAACCATCCTTGTTTATAATCAACCATATATAGCATATCCATACCAAGTTTTTCATGGAAAACATAAATTCAACTTAAATGAGTACATAAAAATTCCTGATATCGCCAAATTCAATTTAAGTAATACTAAATAAACCAGCCATTTATATAGTTATAGTTCCTTTAAATGATATAGTCCCCTAAATTTTTCATGTGATAAATTTCAAGTGACATAGAGCATGCCTTTCTTATAATAACAATAGCAAAAATCAATTAAAAATTATCCCATACCTCTGACCTTTCCAACCTTCTCCAGAGTAAGCATCAATAAGGTTCTGCTCTAGCTTCATTTTAATTAAAAGATACCTCGTTCTCCTCTGCAGGCGTGAAGGATCATCAAGATCCACATTATTCCTTTGACTTTTCTTCTTTCTCTTCCTCTTCATTTTTTGAAGCTTTACTGCCCCATCAGCATCTTCCCCCTCTTTTCTCGAGCTAAGAGAATCTTTTTTGCCTTGTAACTTTGAGGATGGCTTCTGTGAAGATTTTTTGTTCTTCATAGGCAATTTTTTTCCAATAACCAATTTCTTATCTGAAGAATCCTTACGCGGCCCTTTGACCTTGAGAGAAGAGATAACTCTCTTCCTTGATATATCAGTGCCAGCATTTTTTGTGTGAGATTTTGATCCCACTTTCACTTTTTCCTTCTTCCCTTGGCCCTTCTTACGCACCTTCAAAGGACTGGATTTTTTAGATCCTTTGTTGTTTAACTTCTTCTCACTATCCCACATACTGATATATTATGTTCCAATCCTGAAACTTAAGCACAAAATGGGATCAAGTTACATTCAAGTTAATCCTATAGTGATAATCTAGATTGAACCATTCCAACACAAACACAAATTCTGTATAAAAAGGATAACGATTGGACAGAAATTGCACTTAGCAATGCAGATTAATGTTGCTTCTATCCATTGTTCAAATATAATTACTCAATAACCTTTATCATATTAAGAGAAGAAAAATGCTGACCCGTAAAAAAAATGAGCACCACAATTGATCAAATACTTGAAATCAAGGCAGGATGAAACAGTGCCAAACATTATACGAATTGGCAAAGAGTGGAGCATTCATTACATGGATAGTACTCGTAGAAGAAATAACATTGAATCATGAATCACTTGATGAATTGAGCAAAAAAGAAAAAGTCACGGTATGATGCTTAAGACCCTGATCATTTAATCGCAAATAAGTTGTAACCAGTTATTCAAATCGAGAGAAAAAAAAAACAACAACAACTGGTGATCAGAAGAAGAAGAAGAAGAACACACACCAAACACCCCCCAAGTTGTAAAGAAAAAAAAAAAAAAGGCCATGACACGATGAGGCGAAAGACCTTGACTTTGAATCCAAATGTCAAACCCCACAAGAGTTTAAGGCCAAAAAAAAAAAAAAAAAAACCAACCTGTAACTGAAGAGGAATAAGGTGAAAGATCAGAACTTTCTAAGACCCTGAAGTTGTGTGAACATGTTGAAAGTGCATGAGTTGGAAGGATTAAATAGGTGTAGTTTGATTGAGATATTGGTTTGAAATTGAAATTGGGTCTCAGATTCCCAATGTTGATTGATGGAACCAGTCGCCGCCAATTGCTAACCCAAGCGCTACCAACGGTTTGCTAAGCTTCTTGTTATGTTGCCATTCCCATTCTATGAATCTCTCTCTCTCTCTCTCTCTCTTTCTCCCTTTTTGTTTTTCTTTCTCTCTTTGTGTGGTTTTATTGTACAAGTAATTGTGGTGGCAGAAACTGAAACAAAACATTGGTTTGCTCTTTGGGAAAATCAGATTCTTTGGGGAATCAATCATAGGCACTGTTGCCAATTCTGTGTAGCCAATGTGTATGTGTGCGTGTCTCAACTCGTCAATGTAACATAGGAAGCAAATATGCTCGGTTTATATACAAGAAAGAAAAAAAGAAAAAAGAAAGAATCTCTATGTGATCTTCGAATAGATTTAGCTGAGCAGAAATTACTGATTTAAATTACTGTCTGTCAGGCTATGCTTGCTACAATTTGGTAAATGGTAATGTTGCAAAAATTAAAACAGGAATAGGTAGTACTAACAATTTTGGTTTTATTTTTGTCTTCTGAATAATAATGTTTTTATTTCATTTATCTCTCCTGTTTTTATGCTTTAAAAGGTGTTGTTGTTGTCCAACTTATTATTATTTGAAGTTAATCTCGTTCAAGATAAAGCGATTACCAATGCAGATGTTTGTAACGAAATCATCTTTTATGCGTGTAGCCAACAATCAAACTTTTAATTAGTTAATATATTTAAATTTATTCGTAACAAACTCTTTTAATATTATATTCATTTTTGAACACTTTATTTTATTTATGTGCATAGTAATCATTGGAAGTTTACTAAAACATATCTTTAAAAGTCACTTTAGCATATCATAAATTGACGTATTTAGAATTGTGATAAGGAGTGTTTAATTTTGTTTTATTCTAAAAAAAACTAATCTAAACATGTATCAAACTTTATATAAACTTGGGTATAAGTATAATTATATTTTTTTCAATAGATTTTGTAAGAGATTAGAGAGCAACAAAAATATAACGATGTTGGCTAATCAATATGTTCTTTTCTTTAGATGAACATTATGATGATGATTCCTTCTTCAATATCTAAAACCAAAGTACATTATAGGTTTAAAAATAGGAAACACGATCAAACTGTGATACATATTACACAGATAGTCGTATGTGTACCAGTATTTGGTATATGTATGATATACGTATGTCATCAATTTTAAAATAGTTGTGCTTTCACACCAATTTTAAAAGTATCTATATCAAATCAAATTATATTAGACCTTGTTTCGTTTTGGAAAAAAAATATTGTTAATTATAGAACATATTAAGAGGGTAGAATGATTGTTTCCAGATGGGATAATACTTCAATCCCATGAAGATTAGATAGGTACATCATCTTCAGCATGAAGTAACAGTTGCTGTGATTCTAAACTGAATGAAATCATGTTTGAAACTTGAAACGTGGAACACGTCCATAATGTGACTGTGAATAGCAGCATAACACTTGGAAATGATTTATCGGATGAAACTGAATCCTTTTGCCCCACTACCCAAATAATCTTAACTTTTGTAAGTTGCAAAAAGAAAAGAAGAAGAAAAAAGGCATATGGAAAATTTGTTTTAATCAATCGGGCTTTAAGAATAGCAGTATATACCACCTGGCTAAATTTTGCTTAATACTGCTTTGGCTGCAAGAAATAAGGACCACATTGACATCAAAATATTGAAAGTTTTCTATGTAAATGAAATATAAATATCAGAAGTACAAGAAAATAATGAAAAGAAAACGATTGTTTTTCATTGACTTGTTTCAAAATCTCAAGATGCAGCTGCTCTGACGTGGTTGGTTTCAATTTCATGTATGTAGGAGATGATCATGATTCCGGAACAGACATGGCAGAGGAGTTTGGATGTACTAGGCATGATTATTGAAATGAAATCCAATCAATAAGGATAACACAGGAGCTTATATTCTTTTTTTCTAATCTGAGCTTATTCATGTCACCTGGGCATTTGATTTAATATAATAGATTAATTAAAATATATATGTTTATTGGGTAAACTTATTTAACAGTTGATGAACATAGATTAAATTAAAACTCATATTAACAACGATTTTCCATTAATTAATAGTGTACAAAATTATAAACCAACATTGCATAGAAATTAGAATAATTCTACATCATTTTATAACATCTTTCTATTTTTCTGTGAGAAGTATTGAATGCATTTTATTTTTCAAAATATTAAACGAACCATAGTGGTAATTCCTATTCCTAATCTAAGAGAAGTCTAGGCTGTGGACGTTGTTGATGAATGGAAGTGATTTGAATATGGAATCGTTTTTCACGGATGCTTTGAATGACAGGGCAGGCTGAGTAACAATATAAAGTGTAAAAAAAATTACTTTGGAGAGGTTCGTGGGACATTGTTTTTGTTGTCGCATTGTATGAGTTGTGGAAAGATAGAAACAAGACAATCTTTTCTCAGAAGTTAATATTAGCTAGTCTCTAGCCTTTGGTATGTTATAAAGGGGAAGTTATTCTATCTTAGGCCTACAAGATAGAGGAATGTCCTAACACTCTTGCTGGGTTATGGGGCATCCTTCTCAGATTGAAACCATAATTGTTTTAACCTGTTCCATAGCGTGCTAGCAGAACTGAGCCAAATTGGGTAGCTGTTTTTATTTTCGTCATTGGTGTCTCTACTCATCTAGATGGAGTGATTAATAAAACTCTTTCTTCTAGGACTTAGAGCCCCTTTTTGACATAAATAAATATAAATAAAAAGACAAGTCGAATGAATGTCTATGACGAGACACCGAAGCCGAAGTTGGATCCCACGTATAGCACTCAAAAGAGAAAAGAGAAAAGAGTGTGGACATTTTTGTATTTTCACTCAATACCAAAACGGAACCCGCCTTTTTCTGTTTTTAATAAAAATCAAGGAACAGAATCTACACAAACTGTGGTCAATTTTTTCCATAAATTAGTTAAGGCTTTAAAACCTAAAACTACCGAAATACCCTTTGGTCGTTGGTTCCTTCTTTTTGTCGTTGGAAAACGACAGTGTGGCAAAGAAGAAGAAGAAGGAGGAGGAGGAGAAGAACATTCATTGTTCCTTCTTTTTTCTCTTTCCATCAAATTCCAATAATTTGGTGAATGGGAACGTTCCAGACCTTAAGAAAGGCCTACGGTGCTCTCAAAGACTCCACCACGGTTGGCCTAGCCAAGGTCAATAGCGAATACAAGGTAAAATTATTTGTTTTCATCTATCAATTTTATTTATTTATATGTTTTTCCTAGAAATTAATCGTCTTGTTCAATTGGTTTCAATTTTTCAGATTTTCTATTTTATATGTTTTCATGTTGTTCTGTTTTCCTATGTAAGGAATTGGATATTGCAATTGTGAAGGCCACGAGTCACGTAGAATATCCTCCTAAGGAACGTCATGTTAGAAGTGAGTTCTCAAATTTTGTTGAACATATATAGATTGGAAATTAGTTTCATTGAGGGTTTGAATCATTGATCTTCAATCCATTATGCTTTGGTTTAATTCCATCGATCTCATTGCTTGCATCGGAAGAAATTAGAAATTAGATCATTACTACCATAATGCCAAATTGTGATATTGATAACTTGTCTCTTTGCTCTTCGATGCAGAAATATTCTATGCAACTTCAGCACACCAGCCGCGGGCAGATGTAGCTTACTGCATACACACACTAGCCAAGAGGCTTTCAAAGACACGGAATTGGATAGTAAGTCCTCTAAATACCTGTTTGGATGCACTAACAGCTGATAAACAACACAGCTCATTTTGTTTTCTTGTCCATATGATTTATGGTAAATTGTCATTTTTTTTTAACAGCGTTGGAAAAAGATGTTGTTATGCTTGCTTTCTTCTTGAAAATGAACAAACATGCATTAGCATAGAAAGGGGGAATAAAAGGAAAATGGGAATGATATAATTGTCATGAATCAACTATCCTAGAAGCTGAAGCCGTTCAGTGAAAACATGTGAATGTTTTTTATATTATATATGAGATTTAAAACTACAAATTATGACTCTAATGCCTTTCCAAAACAAATGGGATATGATGTGATATGTCCCGTATACAACCTTTGTGGAAAGCAACATTGTGAGGCTAAATAATTCTTAGGATCAGTTTATCATTGATAAAGAGAGAGGGAATGAATGGGATTTGCACACAATTTTACTCAATAACGACAATTTTTCAAAACTTTCTTGACGTTGTTTGTAACTGAATAATGGCATGTCACATGACAGGTTGCTATAAAGACATTGATAGTCATTCATAGAATATTGAGAGAGGGTGATCCTACTTTCAAAGATGACCTCATAACCTACGCGCACAGGGGACGTTTTCTTCAAATATCTAATTTCAAAGATGACTCAAGTGCTCTAGGTAGATTAGACAGATCCTCTTGTTATCTGAATTTTCTTTCATTCATATTTATGCTTAATTAGATTTCTCTATGCAGCTTGGGACTGTTCTGCATGGGTTCGAACCTACGCACTATTTTTAGAAGAAAGGCTTGAATGTTTTAGAATCCTAAGATATGACATCGAAGCTGAGCGTTTAACAAAACCATCACCAACTATAACTCAGGTGTGTGTGTGCTTTGCCTTTTAATTTTATTCACACATTAATTTTCCATCTACTTTTGTTACTACTTCTAGAAAATTAGTAACTTTCAGCTTTCACAGGGACATAGCAGAACACGAATGTTGACTAGTGAAGGGCTACTGGAGCAGCTGCCTGCACTGCAGCAACTTCTATATCGCCTAATTGGTTGTGAGGTAATAATTTGTGGAGAAAATTTTGATTTGGTACCTGCATGATCCTTGTCTGTTATACCATATCTCTTGCCATTGAAATGACATTTTATTTCCCTTAGATAACATTTAATTTTCTTTAATATCTTGTAGCCTGAAGGGTTGGCTTCCAGCAATCATCTAATACAGTATGCACTGGCCTTGGTATGCTTGTTTAATTTTCTTTAATTGCAATTTTAAGTATTATCTGATATTTTTGTATCAATTGTATGACTGAATAAAATTAGTAAAACGTTTTTTTTTTCAAAAAAAGAAAAGCTGTAACCTGTTCATGTGCAGAATTGTGGATATCATATCCTTGCAAAATGACAAACACAGGTGAGGTCTAACCAAAGGGGTTAGTCACCACAACATGACATATCAAGAATCGAATTTTCATAGGAAGAAGTATTCACATTTAACTTTTTGAAAATACTTTGAACTGGATTATCTCTTAAAGAGGATAAATGTGGGGGGGAAATAGCATTGCAAAATTATATATGCAAACCAAAGAACTTTTTGATTAATATTATTTGTTCATTCATGGCAAATTATGGATTTGCTATAATCTAATCTTAATTTTTCTTTGATAACGGTTGGTATGTTTCACTTTTTTTTTGCTGAAGTTAACAATTCATTTCAGAGTAATCTAATCCTAAAAAAACAATTTAACTTTTTGTTTTCTTTTAGGAATCCATTTACTGAGCTTTGTATTATTTCTCTAACTTCATTTAACCGCTTCTGGAAATATCATCATTCAGATATTGAAAGAGAGCTTCAAAATATATTGCGCCCTCAATGATGGAATCATAAATCTTGTGGATGTGGTAACGTCTAACTCAGTTTAACATGTAATTTTGATTACTTCACTTGAATTTTAAATTGTACTAACTAATGAAAGTTGCAGTTCTTTGATATGCCAAAATATGATGCAGTGAAGGCGTTACGTATTTATAAAAGAGCTGGCCAACAGGTTTACTATGATGCTTTCCTTCAGAGCCATTATCTTTGTTGTCCAATTTGAATTGTTTCTTGTGCTCAAGGAAGTTTTCCTAAAGGGGTTCATACTTGTTGAATTGATTATCATTATTACTATGCAGGCTGAAAATCTTGCTGACTTTTATGAATACTGCAAGAGATTGGACCTTGCTAGGAATTTTCAATTTCCAACCTTGAGACTGGTTCTTTCTTGCTCATTAATAAAAATATTTAATTTGATATCATATACAGTTTCTCACTGAGATCTTTCCCGTAATAAACAGCCACCTGCTTCTTTTCTTGCCACGATGGAAGAATACACTAAAGAAGCACCCCTGACTGCTACTAAGAGATTGGTAAGAAAAAATGATTTACAAATTTATTCGAGAAAGTCTGTGCCTTATATGCGTTTTGTGTATGAGGTTCAAAGAACCAATATGCATCTCTTTCTAAAGTCATTGTTGCCACATCGATAGAATCGGAGAATGACCATGATAACTTATTTTTATTATTAAATTTCACGCAACAATTTGCATTTGTGTTCTGATTCTAGTTATGCCATATAGCACCCGGCCTGACGTATTTGTATGTTATGGTTCGTTGATAAATGTCATGCAACATCAGGAGTATCACGAAAATGATCAATCACCTCAAAGTGAAGCAGAACCCAAAGAATCTGAAGAAGTTGAAGCAAGTGAGCAACCAGATGAAGAAGTCAACGAGGAAGAACCAGTAGATAAAGATGAAACACAACCTAAGGAAGAGGAAGCTGAACTTCCTCCTTTGATATCAACTGATGATTTGCTGGTGTGTTTTTGGTTATGTGGTTATCGTATGAATGTTTGATATGTTGGTTTGATGGAATATATAATATATTCGTCCACCTTTGCAGGGTCTAAACGAGATAAATCCAAAAGCTCAAGAACTAGAAGAAAGCAATGCTTTGGCGCTTGCAATTGTACCACCCGGCGGTACGGCCTAGAGTAATTAATAATTAAGGACAAACTTTTATAGTGCATGCCTTTCTAGAGAATGGAGATTGGAATTTGCTTCACTAAGATATACAGTATTACATGGAGATAGCCTTCAGGAGACTCAAAGAATCACAATTTAAAAAATTATGCAATGCTTGTTAAGAGTTTCCAAGTGGAAACGAGAATATTTGACTTATATGTACATTTGGGCACTCCATTAAAAAAATCGAAAACTAGTGAAGAAAACTTGTCGAATGAAGGACTGTCTTTTTTGTTTTATACCACAGCAGATAAGAGAAATGGGAGATGATATATGCTAACACTCATTTCACACAGATTATATTACAAACTTGTATCAATTATTTTCTATTCAAACCTCAGTCATGTCCATCATTTAACCAACCACCCTTCTTGTTTGCTACTTGATTCAATTCTAATTTCAAGAGTTTGCAATTTTATGTAGGACATTACTCAAACAATCTTGCGTTGACTAACATAAGCGGAACTTCTGGTTGGGAACTTGCACTGGTAACAACACCAAGTAACCATACAAGCCAAGCAACAGATCGCAGAATGGTTAGTTTTTACCTGCTTGTCATACTTAGTTTGAGCTCATCTGTTTATAAGAGACATGTTAATCAACATTATCATGTTACTTGCACACGCTACAACCAATATGACCTAAAATGACTTTTTATATTATATTCATCTCACATATTAAGGCTATAGGTACAGTTTCACACGTGTTTGAAAATGGCTGTTAAATGCATACACTGCGGACGATTCTCATATAAAGAATAGCTCATAGAACTTTCCATCTTAAGTATAAGGTTATGGTTTGTCCTTTAAATCTAAAAGATAATACTATTGTTCTTTCCCCCCTCTTATGTTGAGTCAGGCTGGTGGGTTTGATAAGCTATTACTAGACAGTTTGTATGAAGATGAAAATGCCAGGAGACAACTTCAACTCCGAAATGCAGGCTATGGATATGAGGGAATGGATACACATAATCCATTCGATCATTATAATCAGCAGGATCCATTTGCAATGTCCAACAACATAGCGCCTCCAGCCAATGTGCAAATGGCATTCATGGCTCAGCAACAGCAACAACAACAAATGATGTTCCAACAGCAGCACCAATATAACACGATGATGGTCCCTTACCAGTATCCACAGACTCAATACAATCAACAAATGCCAGTTACGGGTTCTGCTAATCCATTTAGTGATCCCTTACCCGTGCCTAGCTATCCTTATAGTTCCATGCATCATCAAGGAAACTACCACTTAATGTAGAGTTCAGCTTCTTTCCTACTTAATCCTCTTCTTTTCTCTCCCCCAATCCCCTGCCCAAAAAGGATGTGTTCTCTGTTATTTTAAGTAGGATAACACTAAATTTCTTTATCAAAATCTCATTCATTATTGGCCGGTGAATTGACATGTACATTTTATTTATAACTATCAAGGATTCATTTTTCATCAGGCATGCTTGGGTGCACCCTTACAAGTTGCATTAAATGGTGCATTTTGAAAAATAAAGTTACCTGAGCGATAGTCCAAAGTTTGAAACTGAGTTATCTAGACAGAAAACATGCCTCATTGTCTATTATTCCAACTGAGTAATCAAGACAAAAAACACGCCTCATTGACTATTATTCCAAGTTTAATGATTCATTTATCTTACCAGAACAACCCTGGCAAACTGAAGTCAACATGACTGTACCGTACTTGCAGTTCAGAACCCATTTAAAGCAACTTATAATCGGGGTCATGTACCACAAACAAAATAAAAACAATGACAAGTGATCATGATAATAAGAGTAGATTAAAATGTTAAAACAAATTGAAACAAAATTAGAAAACCAGACTTATTCTATCTCTTCCCTCCCAGCAAGCACGATCTAAAATTCAATATTAATACTTTAGGATCCTGCATGGATGTATGTGTATGAATTATTCAAGTTGAATTTTTTGTTTAGATTTCACGCTAGACTCTTTCCACAATACCAAATCCCCTCCAGTCAAATACAAGAACGCTTGACCAAGATCCCACTTTCCCACGGCTGTTTTCCGGCGTCTTAAGAGGGCGGTTTTAGTGTCAGTGACCGCCAAATGAGTGGTATTCCTACGAATGAACACTATATTATTGTTTCTATATAGACATGCTAACGATGTTATGCTGGTCACTCACGCAATATAATATTATAATATTATATGCCTTGTTTGTCATGTCACCTTAAAGCACGTGAAAACGAAAGGAGAAAAAAAAAAGGTTGATAAAATGTCCCACATACCTTAGAATATTGTTGATGTCAACTCTAGTTCACTTCTTCCTGTACCTGTTTTTTAATTGTTTTCTCTATTTTCTTATCCTTTTTAAATAACAGGACTTTTCTTTTCGGTCTTTAAACATGTTTTTATTCCTTTTATATTTTTTTCTTCTTGTAAAATTATATGTTTTTAGTTTTTATAAATTATATTTATTTTATTTTTACTTCTTAAAATACTTTAGATAACATTTTTTTTCATTGTTTAAAATGATGTTATTTAAAATATTTTAAGAATCAAAAATAAAATAAACATAATTTATAAAAACTAAAACTAAAATAAAAATTTACCCGAACAAAAAATTAAAAAACACTATTTAAATATTTTTTTACTATATTTTTTATCTTCACATTTTTGCCCTCCCCGTTTTATTCGTGATTCTAATATAGACAAAATTACGCTGATGCCAGTGAGTTTCCCAGGAAAAAAAAAAAAACGTTACCTTTTTTGAAAATGTTGTGTGCCTTCATGCAAAAGTTCATTATCAGATTATTCATTTCTTTCATCTATGTTGTTAAATACCTAAGCATAAAACTTAATTAAGTTCTATATACAATAAGTTCAAATCCAAAGCACATTAATTCTATTAAAAAACCCGACGTACAATGTTTTTTCCTTCATTTTTTAATACTGCTTCGTGCCGAATTTCGTGAATTTGGGTGGGTTAATACTGATTTTTGGGTGGTTTTTGTAACACATACTACTACACAATATAGATGATTAAATTGTGCAATTAAATTTTCATGAATATAAAGGAGCAGAATATAAAAAAAAACATTTTTACATATTAATTACTAAGTAATTTAATGTCTTGTTTAATTTTTATAAAAAAAATAGTAAATCTTACATTATGCTTTTTACATTTTATATTAATTATAAATATATTTTTAATTATTTAAATATTTTTATTTTTATTTTTATTTTTATTTATACACACAGAATGCCGGATAGACCTCCTGATTAATATAAATGTGACGGTAAAAAAAAATAATAGAATATGTTTCATTGTGGTTGGGTTAGGGTGAGGGCTATATGGAGGTAACCAAAGGGAAGGAAACTAAAATTGTTCTGACGAAACCCTTCCAATTGGAAGCTGAATCAGATTTAGAACCGTCTTATAGAGCCCCCAATCTCCTACATCGCTTGTTAAGTTTACTCAAGAACGTGCGGCCAGGATCAGATCTCACAAACTTCCAAGTAAGTTTTCTCTCTTTCAGTCATTTTAATCTTTTTTCCTCCAACTTGGACCTAGCAAATTACTACACAGTACATGCTACTAGAAGCAAATTTCTTGGCATACTAAAAAGCTCATCTTAAACATGTATGTTATTGGTTTTAAGTTTTAGCTACTCCAACAGATTGTATTGTATAATTTTCCCCGAGTTAAGTTTAGTGCTGATAAAAAAAATGAACTGAACTGATGTCGAACTGAAGTAAATTGTGCTAAAAAAAACTTAACTGTTTTGAATAAAAAACCAATTGGAACTACTTGATCTGAACTGAACTACAACCTATGAGATTAAAAATGAGAAAATCTTACTTCAAAATAAGATGTTTATTCAGAACAATTCAAACAATTCAGATCAGCTTGAAACTCTTCGATTCGATTCAGTTCATCTAAACTGTTACGCAGTTCAGTTTAGTTCACCCACAGTTCTGTTTGGACGTTTTACAGTTCAATTCTTTAGCAGTTCAGTTCAATTCATCTATTTTGCCCACCCCTACTTGAGTTTGTTCGTATAAATTTCTTCCATCAACAATAAGAGATAATTATAGGTACACCAAGTACTGTTATTTATAATTTTTTGCAATATCAAACATTCTGATAAAATTATGACCCTGACTACAATTTGTGTATATATATATATATATACACACAGTAATGTATGTCTAGAGGATAAGTTTTATGTATATGGTCACTTAAGCTAATGGTAACAGTGTAATAGGCATTGGGTATCAATGATAACATATTTAGACAGATGATAAATTAAAGTATTTTTGTGTTGTGTACAGCTGCCGCCTGTGTTTAATTTCGCAAAATCTCAACTTCAATGCTATGGTGAATCAGTGTACTGCACGTCTTCCAACTTGCTAAGCCAATGTAACAGTGGGCAGAGTCCACTGGACAGGTTCACATCAGTAGTAGCATGGAGCATATCTACCACACGCCCCACATCTTTTGGTGTTGCTCCTTATAATCCCACTCTTGGAGAGACCCACCATGTTTCCAAGGGCAATCTCAACGTCCTAGTTGAGCAGGTACTTAATTGTTGCTTCTCAATTATTACTCAACAACACTTTGGCCACATATCTTAGGACGCACTCTTTATTGAACATTTTAGATTTAATAATATTCTCACCTTTCTTGTGTCTGCAGGTTTCACTCAACCCTCCAGTATCTGCCCTCCATGCAACAGATGAGAAGGAAAACATTGAGATGATATGGTGCCAGCAACCTGTTCCAAAGTTTCGGGGTATCTTTCACTTTCTTTCTAGGATCACTAGTGGTAGATCTCAAATTGGAATCCTGGACCACTTTTTGGTGGATCCCATAGTGTCACCTAGGATTGAAGATTTCTTAAGATCTTTTCTATTTTTTCTTTAGTGGTAGATTTCATTTTGAGATCTTAGATAACTTTTATTGGGTTCCATATGAATCTCTCAAGACCACTTTTGCTCATAAACAATTATTTTTTTTGAACACCATGCAGATCTTCAGAGTTCTTCTACAAGAACTCATTTTCCATGCTGGAGATCTGTTTACCTCCTTTATTGGGAGATCTAGTGAAGATCAGATCTTGAGCTCAAGATCCTTGCTTAAGATCTTACACTAAAAATGCTCCTCATAGTTCAGACAGAAAAAAATGTACCATTACTGTATAATTCTTCTCGAACTCCTAATTAATTAGCCAACTAATTAAAACCTGTCTCAGCAATGAACTTTGATATGTCCAAGGTCAAAAAAGTTGTGGAAGTTTTCAGTTTGCATCAGCAAATTTATGTGGTTCATTGATAGACCAGCCACGAGATGTCAACAAAGAATTAAGGGACATATTTTTCACATTTGCTTGCCTACAAATCAGATGTCATAGTGAAACCTGGTAGCTGTTACTTATAACCCATATAGCTTTGCGTAAAAAGTAGTTGTTTTGTTTTTAATACTTTGTTTAGGTGAGTTGGATCTGGTTTGTGGGTGCTGGGTAGCGGGTTTGGTCCCTTTCATTGGAGCCCCCCCCTCTCTTAGCCCCCTTGCCCACCTTTTATTAAAAGAAAAAAGTGAGTTGGATCTTAGGGGTTCATTAGGTAGGGCTGGCCTCAAAGGATACTTAATTACAAATTACTTATTAACAAGTTCCTCAAATTGACAGCAGGATTTGAACTCATATCCATGTGAAATATGAATGCAATTTTTACCAACTGAATCAATCTTCATTAGCTTGGAATAAAAGTAGTTTCACCATCCATTCTATGAAGTGCCGCATTTCATAAAAGTATTACAGTCTGCTCCTAGATGGTTCATGGTTAAATTGGGTGTGGAAACTTAACATGTTCCCTTGACCTTATCCCAAGATTTATTCCATGCAAAAAATTGCGTACAAATAATTAAACTGACTTTATCACAATTTAGCATGATTGTCTTGGAGTCTTATATTCCTCTCCAATAATATTGAACAATTATTTGAATTAACCTGTCTCAAGTCAATTTTCAAGTTCTAAATATTTACTCGGCTAGCTATGTTCTGCAAATTCATGTGAGTATTTCAAACTAAAATGCAGGTACATCTATTGAAGCTCAAGTGCATGGTAAACGGCTGCTGAAGCTCCAAAATCATGGAGAAACATATGAAATGAATTGTCCTCACCTTTCAATTAGAATTCTTCCGGTTCCTGGGATTGATTGGGTTGGCAATGTTAGTATAAGGTGCCTAGAGACAGGTCTGGTAGCTGAAATATCATACAGATCAAGCCATTCTTTTTTAGGATTTGGGGGAAGTCGTAAATTGATCACAGGGAAAATCCTTGACTCATCATTACTCAAAGTTCTCTTCGAAGTTGATGGTCATTGGGATAAGTACGTCTAATCCCTCCAACTTTATTTATTTTTCTTTGCCCATGAAGAGTATATTTATAATAAATAAAATATTAATATAAAATCTTCAAGAATGCTACATTATGATTATAGTGACACATTGCTTATCAAATTAAATTATGCAGGACAGTTAGAGTGAAGGATACAAATAGTGGAGAAGTGAGAGTGATATATGATGCAAAAGAAGTCATTTCAGGGCTCAAAACTCCTATTGTCAAGGATGTGGAGGTAATTAACTTCTGCTCTTTCTCCATTTGCTTGTGATATTTAGTTACATTTACATATCTCCTTTCATTTATCAACCAATCTTCCTGGCATGGCCTGCACAAGGCTTTTCTGATTGGAAAGAATGTGCTTAGATAATTCATTCCGTGTAATGAAGAAAAACAATGCTCCTTTTAATAAAATAGAAATACAAATAAAATAAATTACGAAATCATTAAAAAATTTAAAAAGCTGATTTTATAATATAATTAAACAATATTATTAGAGCAACAAAAATCTGTTCGCAAGGTGCTGTGCATGTCATCACTTAACTAATCAGGGAGACTTAAAACAAAAGCTTTTGATATATCAATACGATGAAAAAATTTATTAGAGACCCAAAACAAAAATTGATCATTTATCAAAGACCTCAAATATATTTAAGCTAAGCTTAATTTATCATGTTTAACTGTAGAGGATACCCTCCCCTCCCCTCCAAAGGTGGATCAGCACAAGTAACTCTGAGTAATTTCTTTATTCTTGATGCGGATTTGAAGTTTAAATATTAATGTGGATCAGAAAAGCTGATGCAAACATGCTATACGTGTCGGAACACTATGAAAGACGTGGTTTATTTTGCAACGCCTCTTATATTATGCTTTGAGTGGTATACTCATGTTATTGTGTTTTTCAACTGAATTCATTGCACATAATTTTCTTAACATATAGTGATCTCACTTTATAAAATAACTTGTAACAACTTTTTGACATCGTGTGGTTGGAGATATTATTACACTAGACTTTGGAGGAGTCGGGTTCCTTGCCAAACATGTATTATGGATAAAACTTGATCCTAGCCAGGCAGGCAGATGCAGATGTACATTGAGCATCTCTATCATTGTTTAAAGATTTTGATATGCTTGTTGAGTCTCAAAATGTTAACATGAAAAAATGGGCTATAGTTTTTTAAACATTTTAATTTGCTTTAACATTTTATTTTTTTCGTAATTGTTATCAGAGTGTGTGGCCAACCGAATCAGCCCTTGTTTGGAGTGAGTTGAGCCAAGCCATTATGAACAAAGATTGGGAAAGAGCAAGAGAAGCAAAGCAGGATGTGGAAGAAAGACAGAGGAATATGTTGAGAGACAGAGCCATGAAAGGAGAAACTTGGTTTCCTAAGAATTTTAGGGTGTCTTACAGTAAAGACACGTGGGAATGGGTCTGTTCACCAACTCATAAATGGGTCCCTGAGGCCCCCATCATAGCTCAATAATTTGTTGTTATGTACTATGTACTGTGATGTCTTTAAATACCAGTCAAAACACAGTTATAGGCTGTTCAAAAATTGAAATGCACTTATTTCTGGTTGGACAACAAAAGGGATTGGGAGATTTATTGTTGTACTCATGAAATTCATTTAAACCGTAGTTATTTATTATTTTAAAATTTTAATATATATTGAGATAGTTTGATGAATAAATTTATACAATATAATTAGTACTACCAATTATGGAAAATGAGCTTGCTTTGCTTTGTCGATCCATGGAAAATGTGAACATGAATGGAAACGTTCAAATTTTATTGAATAAGTTAATCATAGAATAGCTTCTAAAGCCCTGCTGCAAGGTCTTGTAGCAGTGTTTAGATTTTCGTTGGAAAAAACTCGGAATTATAATTAGACATTTTGAAAATTTTACATGAAATTCCAAGATA
Organism: Glycine tomentella; assembly: GCA_007407185.1. Classification (NCBI taxonomy): domain Eukaryota; kingdom Viridiplantae; phylum Streptophyta; class Magnoliopsida; order Fabales; family Fabaceae; genus Glycine; species Glycine tomentella. Next base: position 3,107,802 of record PYAF01001630.1, on the reverse strand, counting down.
AACCTTGTGGTAATGAAAAGAGGTTTGGATAAGTGTTAGTTTAGATCTCATTAACTTTAAACTAAAATCTAAACACTCCATTATTAGATTTGATCCCCACGATTTGAGAAACAGACTTAAATTATATTTGAGCAAATAATATGATTAAGCATTATTTAGTAAATTTAATAAGAGGAAAGTTATGTATTACGAAAATTTGTTAAATAAGCAAAATAGATATTTCAATAAATCAAAAAAATTAGCGCGATGCTATTTTCTCTTAACCAGACATCTCAGATTCCAATTTTGAGTATACAGGTAGATTAAATACTTAGAATGAAAACTTTACCATCTATTTTAGTATAAAATAACTTTGAAGTATATAAAATATTTTTAGTTACTGGTTACAACCATACTCACGAGTCACTGGATTATTGTCTTCTTGGTGCTCACTGTCTGAATAAGGTTCAAAATCCTTTAAACGGACGTTCAACTAGAAATTGAAATTTGTAATTTCTTACAAAATTGAACTTTGGAACGTGATGAAATGTTGAAACAAACACAAACGTAGTTTTTCATGTCTTATTGAAAGTTGTTCTTATTAGTTACTACTGCTGGAAAACGTCTTTCCAAGATCAGGCGTAGAAAATGCTGCTTATTTGACGACAAATTAAACGCTTACAAATTATTATATATCTTTTAAATTTTATGAACTGTTTGATTTGTTTATGCAGCTGGTACTCTCTCAATATATTGTTCAAATCGATAAACAGAAAGAAAACAATGTTCTCTCTCTTCCTCATATATATGACCTCTCAAATTCAGTTTCCGGGGTATTTTCATCGAGGCTATTGCTAATTATGGTCATCAATTTCTCATTAATTAGCAACTTATAATTTCTTGACCAGTCACATTAATTTGAGGGGAGAGATTAATTAATAAGGAAATACGTAATATATCTGTTGTGGTTTTTACGTTAACAAGGAAATAACTGCATGTATGTATTTAGAATTCCTAATTTAAATATTAGAATATTTTTTCTTATGGGAGGAAAATAGAATGAAAGAACCATAAAGCCAAATTTCTTGACAAAAACAATACGTTTCTAATGGAAACAAAAAAGAACTTTTCAAATGTACTACCTGATCTAATATATAGTTAATTATTTTTTTAAAAATAAAAATAGAAATTAGCTTTCAAATTATTGTTGAATAAAATTGATAGTAACTGTTAGGTATGAATCATAATCTGTTTCCATAAAATGGAAAGGATGGAGTATATATCTACGAGACGGTAAAGTCAAATATTATTTATAGACACCCCCTGTAGACGGTGAGGTTCATGGCAAAGGCTTATCCATTGATACGCCGAGTCTGATTCTGATAAAAACAGCACTTATTCAAATATTCAGCTTAGCAATTCTCAGTTCATTCAGTTGTGATTTCATCAAGACAAGTTGCAAATACATAGTTACATACATGCATGGTAAGTACACATTCCGCTTCTGAATAAGAAATATATATATATATATATATATATATATACACACACACACACACACACACAGAGAGTGAAGTGTTGTTGTTGTCTTCTCTTGATCGATCATCTCTGGGCGTTGTGCTGTATAGGAGACAAAAATAGTGCTCGCAAGGCCATTCTCGCTAGAGAGCGAAGAAGACCCAGATGCAAATTATAAAGCTCCAAATATTTTGCGGCGCATATTAAGTTTCTTCAGGATCTGATGCCTCTTGCTTCAAGGCAAGTAATGTTTACTGTTTTGTTTCAATCATTTTATCAACATCCTTTCGTTCCTAATGTTATTGTTGATTAAAAATTATAAAATCAACAAAAAACCATTAAGAAATAGAGTCGAAATTAGAAGAAAGAGAGGATGGAAAAGTGAGGAAATGACTTCTCTTTTTGTAACATCTGTAAAAATAGGCAAGAAATGTTTAAAAATATTTTGGTGGGGCACAAGGTTTTCAGGTTCACTCAAGATAGCATGGAAATCTTGAGTCAACCTCTTTTACAAAACTGGCCTGCGTCCTTGTGCTACTCGTGTCTCCTTCTTACTCGCAAGTTGCAGCTTTTGATTTCATTTGTAGCTAGAATTCTCGTAAGGTTCGTTGTGTACAAGGCGTGAGTTAACCGATTATGTGGAGGAGCATAATCAAGTATAAGTTAAACATAATAAATTATGTACATTAAGCGATTATGTGTAACTGTAACCATAATTTATTATGTGGAGATGCGCAAAACAACAAAAATAAATATTAATGTTATAAGGATAAAATTATATTTTTGTTAATATTATAATTTCCTTCTTTTCTTTCAAACAATATAATCTCATAATTTTATTTTCAGGATATATATATATATATATAACTTTTTGATCAAATAACTTTAATTTTCATTTTTTATTATTATCTATTTTCACTCATATTCTTCTTACGTACATAAGATATGAAACTCATCATTTTTTATAATTTTTAATAAATTTTAACCCTTAAGAGAGAATAAAAATGAAGTAAAAATAATTGGTGGGCGCAGCTGCCACCTGTGTTCAAGATGCCGAAGTCAGAGCTTCAGTGTTATGGGGAGTGTGTATATTAATTCCACAGCGTTAGACATGCTAAGCAACATCAACAGTGGCAATACACACCATTGGATAGACTCATATTTGTTGTTGCATGGAGCATTTCTACCGTACGCCCCCAATGGTTTGGTGTTGCTCCCTACAATCCCACTCTTGGTGAGACTCATCATCTTTCCAAAGGAAACCTCAATGTCTTACTCGACCAGGTACGTACAGTACTATATATATGTTTTTTCATTTTTACTTTGACCTCAAAATTACGCTTAAGTACTATCATGCCATGACCTGGTGGCAATTAATTAATCTCCATACATGTATACATGCCATGTTAATTTTGTTCTCAGGTTTCACATCACCCTCAGCTATCTGCTCTCCATGCCACCGATTACAAGGAAAACATAGAAATGATATGGTGCCACTCTACTGTTCAAAAATTCACAGGTAATAAAGTTCTTCAACATATATATCTTCTTTGATAAAATAAATATATCAATTTCTAATTTTCTATTATATATATATATGCTCTTCGAAATCCTTTCCCATTTTTGTTGCTTCAATTGATTTAGAGCATGAATGTTCTAAATTTCTAATGTTCTGGTACACAAAAACTTAATTTGAATTAAAATTATTAACAAAAATACTTATATATAAAAATAAATAAAAAAATAAGCAGGTACTTCAGTTGAAGCTCACGTGCATGGCAAACGGCAGCTGAAGCTCCACAATCATGGAGAGACCTATGAAATGAATGCTCCTAATCTCCATATCAGAATTTTTCCAATCCCTGGGAATGATAATGTTGGCGATGTCAGTATCCAGTGCCTAGAAACTAACCTTGTGGCAGAATTAAGCTACATAAGCCAATCTTTCTTTCGTTTTGAATAATTTAATTTACTACATATATTTGAATAATTGTGTGTCTCAATAAAAAAACTTGTGATTATTTATTATTTTTCAGTTATTTAAATTGAATTTTCAAAAAACATATTCAAAAGAGATAAGAATACTTTTCACTTAGAAGACCAAAATGGTATATATTAGTGGTGTATTCACTTTAATGCCTAAAATTCAAAAACTAGTCTATATACTCGAATGCTGAGTATGAGAATATTATGAGGAACTAAAAAATAGTTCAAAATTTGATTTAAAAAACAAATTATAAACGAGTCAATCTTAAAGTTCATACTTTAAACAAATTAAGCTCAAATATATATTTGGATCATTAATCAATTAATAGTTTCAATTAACTTAATTGCACCAAAAAAAATTGAAATTGAAATGTACAAATATATAAAATCAAAATAAGGGGAGAGGAATCCATCAATTCATGCTAATTAAATAAACATTTAATTATCCAAAGAGTTTCAGTCAACCTTTAAAAAATTTCAACACTAAGTCTATATTCGTTTGCAGGGGAAAGAAAACTGAAAATGAGTAAAATGAACACTTAAATAAAATGAAATTCACATTTTAATTATCTATTTTAATTTAAAACTTTTATTTCATATATCATATTTGATTTACTCTACTAAACAGTCTATAAATAATTTCATAACCCGTCTTGTCCTATTCCATTAACAAATCGACATTTTGATATAATGTTGAATTTGATATATTATATTAACATGCAAATTGAACTAACTCGATTTTGTTTATTATATTACCATGTCTTAATTGAGTTTGATTTATGTTCAAATGAATAACCTTATCAAAATTTCCGGATTAGGACAAAAATATACTCATACACGAACACTCTTATTCACACCATTCAAATATAGTCCTATTTCTTCTTCTTTTTTTTATTCTTCTAGAAACAAATACAATGCTAATATGAGTAATAGTATTTGTATCACTAGAATTATTCTCCAATTAGTGTCCGGTGTCCACCATTACACGTGGTTCATCTTGTGGATAAATATGATTAACTTTGCATCATAAATAGCTAAGAGGAAATAAATGTAATTGTATATAGCTATATGTAGGTTAAATATGCCTCACGAGATCGATTTCTAAAGAAATTTCTTCCTTTATTTTACAATGATCGTACATGAGATTTTATTAAAATCTATGATGTCATGCATTTTACTCAAATTCATTATAAACGAATAAAATGTCTAGTGACAAATAACTTTATCTTCCAAATAGTTTAGAAAAAATAAATGTTTGTATACAATTACCGTTTCATTTTTGTGACACTAATGATTAAATATTAAAAGTGGTTAATGGTATATATGTCATAATATTATTAAAATGTTTAATGGTATAGTTAATTTTGTTTTACACGTTATTAAAAATAAATGAAGGTAAATGTTGTATACAGCTATTGAATACACTTGTGACACTAATATAGTTAAACATGTCTCACAAATAATTAATACTATATCACGTTATTATTCAAATATATCAATAATTTTAAAATATTTTTGTGCTAATATTTGTCAAGAGACATATGTTGCTCATATCCAAAAGGGTTAATACTTGATGAGTAAAGTGTACTGATATGCTGCTGGCACATCTTAGTTTTTAGGGTTAATTTAGTTATAATTCAATTAATAATTAGCAATATAGATTAGAATTAGATAAGTTTATTTATTTATTTATTTTTATCTCAATTTATTACTATTTTACTATTTCAGAGTCAAAAAGAAGGAAAGAAGCATAATCAAGAAAGATTTGTCACAAAAATAAAATAGTAAAAGAGTTTAGTTACCCTAATTAACTATATGGACATAGAATTATAAATAGGGACTTAGGAGACCAAAAGAAGGGAGACAGAAATATCAGAAATATACTTTTACACAAAGAAATACAGTGAAAAGAAGATTGAAGCCAAAGATCAACGGAAGAATTGAGAGATTCTGAATGCTTCTGCTGTCTTTGTATTTCTTGAGGTTAGACATAAACATGTCTGGCTAATCCCTTTTATTGTGGTTGGGGTCAAAACCCAATGTGAACTCCTCGGTAATTTGATTGGTATTAATATGAAATTATTATGATTGTTTTATTTTACTCTGTTCTTCATTGTTATATTCTTGCTTAGAACTGGTCATTCTATTTAAGTTCTTAGGGTTAGAATTCGCAATAGGAATGTTGGGATTCTAATTTCTGACAGGAGTAAAATAACAGTTTTTACATTGCCTAGGGATAGGGATGTATGATTGCAGAACCTTATGATATATTCTTTCAAACGCTTAACTTGATAGGAATCACTAAGGGATTAGGATTTTGAAATGGGTCAAAGGGTTAAATTGCTAAGGAATTAGGATTTAACTAAATTTGGAAAGATATACCCTCTTAGTAATCAGAAGTAATTGATTTTAATAACCAATCAAGTGAAAGAGGTAGGGATCAAAGGGGATTGTGTTCTGACCGCAATTATTTCTCCTAACTGAATCACAATCAATTTTAATTTGCTTTTACATTCTTATTATTCTGTCATTTAATTAATTTACTCAAATTCACAACACATTACTCTCCCAACTTATTGTTTTCTTCCAATCTCTTAGAACATAAGTTACGATAAAATTAAATATTCAATATCTATGAATACGATACTCTACTTACTCACTCTATTACTTGAAACGAACGGTACACTTACCATTTCGCAACATGTACTCAAATAATTAATAATCCGAGATGTATAAGAAATTAAGTCATGCAGGATGCAGCTGGCATCTCTTATCGTAGTCTAACCTCCCCTACATAGGTCCAACGTCCAAGTATAAACAAGATATATAGTGCTATAATTAAGCACAAATTAAGAAGGCAATTTGGCTAGTGGACAACTTTTTCTTTATTTTACTAGTGTTCCACATCATATATATTAGGTGCCATTGGCTTCTACATTTATCCGGTCGTAGTAACTATATTCTAGTTAGGACTTATTAATAATTTTCCTTTTCATAAGAAAAAAAAAGGTTATGGATCGAGATTGTGGTGATGCGCATTATCGATCGACGTTGTTAATTTAATGGACGCATTAAGATGCAACTTTTCCCACATGCCTTTTATTAATATTGTTTCTTCTAATCGTACTAATTTTCTATACAATTGTTGTTTTCGTTTATTTGAATTCATTCATAAAAAGCAGGGGATATTTTACAATAGCTTGTTTGTCTGAGTGTATTTGAATTTTATTTTTGAAGTTAAATTCAAATTCAGATTTTATAGATAGAAATATATATGGTTAAGATAAAAGACTCTCTATTAAAAGTGATTAGATTCATAATATCTTGCGAAAATTAATGGTCAATAAAATTAATAGATATTTCACTTTAATATTATGATAAAAAAAACTCTGAATTAGTATAGAATTTGAAGAAAAAAATTATCAATAATTAAGGTCGTGTTAATTAATATATAGACCAAGTCTATGAAAGGTCCGTTTAAACTTTTAAAACCATAACGATTGTTACTGACAAAGTTTGATATAATGGATTAATAATTCAATTCTTTAAGCAGATTAAGGTTAATGTAAACTTTTCTTTCAGTTGACCATGCATATAGCTTACTGACAAATAATTGAATACTGTTAAATAGATTAGGGTTTAAATCCGTATCATGTGTGTAAAAAAGGATTTGCTGGAGAGAAAAGAAAAAGAATTTGATTCGATAATCCTTATGTTTCAAAACAAATAAATAAGTAAATGACGACTAGCAATACACTGAGACGCACAGAACAGAAGACCATATTGATTATAAAGCTGATTATTAGTATAAATTAATATTCAATAAATATTCCTCTAGGAGGCACGCACGTATGCATGCATGTCGTTTTCTTTGTCTCCTTTTTCCCTCAATCTCTTCTAAAACGGACCCAAGACCAATAGGCAATAGTTTGTGTGCTTGATTGCATACTATCTAGCTAGTTGAAAATTATAAGGTTTTCTCGTGTTAGCATGAATAATAAATTAAGGAAAAGCTAGCTCGAGTGTTTGTTTCATTTATTTATTTATTACCTAAGCTCGAGGAAATGCATATGCACGGTATATATAATATATATCTTAGCCGAGAAAGACATTCAGATTTGTGGACGTCAGTTTAGGATGATATAATCATACAAATTCAGAATTAATGGTGAGGTAAAGTGCGCATGGACACGTCTCTCTCGTTCTAATTATAATATGCTTTCATGCTTTATGTTACGTTATATACAGTGTGTTATTGCATCCCCCTTCAAGAGTTCAAGTAATTCCTAAACATGAAAAACCGTCAAGAATATCGTGCAAGTTTATACATAAACAACTGCTTATTCCAAAGTTTAATGCTACGGGTTTCCTTGTGGTAGACTGGTAGTAAATAAGCTATTCTAATTATAATTAATTTAGCCATAAATCTTCAATTAATATAGCTTGACTTTTTATGAATGAGATAAAAAAAATGGTTACAGAAGATTAGTGATATTTGAATATTTACGATTACAAAGTTGGAATTATGATCTGTCATTTGTATTGTCATTTTTTAGAAAGTTCTCAAAATAAAAATAATAATATTTTTTTGGAAATGAAGTCCATGCATCAAATAATACATAAATAAATTTCAAATAATTATGTTAGATGTAAATGGATTATGAACTTAGAATAGCTCTCTATTCTAATTTCTGAACTGTAAGCATTAATTATTATTTTAATCCTTAATTTTTTTTTTGAAAAAATAGCCTCTTATTTTATAAA
>PYAF01001630.1:3001122-3099455 GCA_007407185.1 Glycine tomentella | reverse complement strand
AAAATAAAATAGAATATTATTTTTTGTAAAATTAGAGATAAAAAAAATAATTTTGTAAAGTTACTAATTAATGTAAGTGACACTTAAAAATTTTAAAACTAAATGTTGTATAGTTTATTTAACATGCTAATCAAAAGAGTTACTTTATAGTAAATGAATACCTTCAAAGAGAAAGTAGCAGATTAATTAACAATAAAATTAATATATCTTATTGAATATTTTAATTATTTTGTACCAAAAATAATATTTTAATTATGTAAAACTATTAGTTTATTTTATAATAACAAATTACAAATGTTTTCATATGACTAAGAGTCTAAGAGTATGTTTAACAAGTTATTTTAGCTAATTTATAATAATTATTTTAACTAACTTATAAATTAAATGAAAATAAATGTTTTTAGTAACTGAATTTATCTTATTAATTTATAATATTATTTTGAAACTCCGTGAAGTAAACAAATAAATGTTCAAATCTACGACGTGATGGATAGGAAATCCCGTTTTATTAACTTTTTTCTTTTTTCGTATATATTTGTGTAGTTGTACATAAATATAGAGAGAGATATTAATGAAATGTTGTAATGAAAACTTAAAAAACATATGTGTAAGAATGATATAAAAAATTATGGTGTTTGAATTTATTTAGTCCGTATGTGGTAAAAATAATTTACATTTAATTACTTAAATATTTAGAATAAAAAATATATAAATAAATATTTTTTTGGTGAACAATGTTTAGATTAAGAAAGTGTTATATTTTTTGTTGAATACTTAAGAAAGTGATCTCTCGTTTCAAGAAAAGTCTTCAAACTTAAAACATATATTTTTAAAATTAAACTTATTTCATAGAAGACGAATGAAAAGTGTACTCATAATTTGGAAGACTTTTATCTCCTAGTAAAACCTATTACTACTTGTTAATTGCAAAGTCTTAGACTGTGTTTGGTTGTGTTTTCAGTTTTTTTTTATTACAATATCATTTAATGTACTAATTTTTAAAGAGTATATAACTGGGTGAAGAAGACGTGAATATAAAGAGAAAAACAATAATTTAAAAAAATGAAAGTAAAAAATTAAAATAACTTGAAATATTTTATTTTTATTTTACAAACTAGAAAAAAGATATTGATTTTGATTTTAGTTTTAAAAACTACTATATGAAACAATTGATTTTTTTTTTGCTTTTAAGGAAAAAAAATTCTTTGCCAATCCCCACTTTTTTGAGTTTTTACTCTATTTTAATAATTGAAATTTTAAAAACTACAAAACAAAAGATGAAGAAGGAATATAATTATTGAAAATTATGAAAGTTTGAATTTTACTTTCTTATTTAATTTAATGAGTCTTATTCATAATTTTATGTTTTTAATCAATTTTAATCAATAGAAGAAAATATACAAAACGGAGTGTGTTGTTAAAAAGAAATTATTGAATGCTCTTTATTTTCTGTTGTATATTGAAAAATAGAAATACTTATTACACAAATATTAGTTGAGATTGTGAATAGGTCATGATTTTAGATTACCTATTTATTTTTTTGTTGTTAGCACTCCTCATAGAATAACTAGTATATGCATTAACAATCATTCACCCATAAATTATTATATATGCAAAAAAATTTTTTTTAATGAATGTTAAATTTGTTAATTTTTATATAGAAAAAACTTTGAATAATGTTGTGCCGCATTGGAATCCACGCTTTAATGGTTTTAGAATATGTCTAGTAATCACAAAGTCAACCGAAAAAGCGGGTTAAATTTTTATAATAACTATCTTTAGTGTGCATGTTTAGTTTAGAAAAGTGAAAAGAAGAAAAGAAAAAAAAAACAGGTTTATAAATTGTGGATCTCATTTGTATTTAATCTTTTTTTCATTAATTATATAACCAAATAAAGAAATATTTTTTTCTTTTTTATTCTTTCCTTTAATTTTTTGTGTAAGAAATAAAACATAAAACTTTTCCAGTAATATTCTTTATACAACTATAAGACTAATCTTTTAATATGAAAGACTTAATCAAAAGTTAAAAGTTTTTCGTGTTTATGCAACAATCGTATTCTTACATTTATCCGGGTTTGAACACATGTTATCATTTTACACACACAAAATAGGTTTTTTTTTCCAATGAGAGCTTTTTTTCTTTTATTTATCAAATGAGGGTAGTCCAAAAAAAAATTACCATTTGAGAATAAGTCGTGCCACAAGACACGACTCCTTCTTTTTTAAAAAATAAAAATTGATCGCTAATTTCAGTCGTTAACACTTTTTCGACAGAATATTGTAATTTTTTTTATTTTTTATATTTGTGATCACAATATTTTGTCATAAAAAGTGTTAACAATTAGCGACCAATTTTTGTTTTTTCGAAGAAAAAAAATGAATCATGATAGGTGACACGACTTATCCAAAAGGTAATTTTTTTTTGTTACCCCCATTGGATAAATAAAAGAAAAAAAAAGCCCCCTAATGAAAAAAAGGCCCTGAAAATACATAGACTATTAAAATATTATAGACATGCTGCCAACAGAATTAAAGTTAAAAGTTTTACACACACACAAAATAGGTTTTTTTTTCAATGAGAGCTCTTTTTTTCTTTTATTTATCAAATGAGGGTAGTCCAAAAAAAATTACTATTTGAGAATAAGTGCCACAAGACACAACTCCTTCTTTTTTAAAAAATAAAAGTTGATCACTAATTTCAATCGTTAACACTTTTTCGACATAGTATTGTAATCTTTTTTGTTTTTTATATTTGTGACCACAATATTTTGTCGCAAAAAGTGTTAACAATTAGCGATCAAATTTTAGAGATCAGTTTTTATTTTTTCGAAGAAAAAAAATGAATCATGATACATGATACAACTTATCCCAAATGATAATTTTTTTTTGTTACCCCATTTGATAAATAAAAGAAAAAAAAGCCCCCTAATGAAAAAAAGGCCCTGAAAATACATAGACTATTAAAATATTATAGACATGCTGCCAACAGAATTAAAAAAGCATTATGGGAAGATACGATACGATTAGACAATAGTATATAGTATATTAATTACAACTTAAAGTGTTAAACAAGCCATGCATTATCTTGATTTACCATAGTACCCGCAAGGCAACAACAACCTTGGCCGTTTCTCTATAAATAAGACCGACCCAGCTGCACAACGCTACACACTCAACTTTTACAAATTCGAGATTAGGACTATGTTGTTTGTTCTATTTGCGCTGTCCCACTAGCAATTAAGCACAGAGCACAAAGCTGTGGTGTGGTAAAGTCCAACTTGGCCTAGCGAAGTTTCAAGTTGCTGTTGTTTGCAGGAGAAAAATGTGGTTCGTGTACGTGTGCGACGAGGAAGAGAAGGAACTTGGAAGACAACAAGCCCCTGGGTCGTGTCCCTACTGTGGAGCCAAAGTTGAAGCCATGGATGTTGAGATCCAGTCCAGGCTCTGCTTCTTGCCCCTCTGCTTCAAGATCAAGAGAAAGTACTTTTGTACCCACTGCGCTAGGCGTTTAGAGTTGTATATGGATTAATGAAAACCCACCCCAAATCCTCAAATCTCCAATTCCTATGCTTAATTACAACAGGGACTTTCTTGTAAATATACAAGTCTAGGTGCTCTTGATTTTGTCTCTTTTTTTTTTTTTTTTCCTTTTTAACTTGTGAGTTTGGTCGAGGATTTGGTGGTACTTGAGACGATGCTATGTCATGATTTGGTCATTGAATCAATTGGAGATGAAATACACTGGATTTTCTTTTCTTTCTTTTTTTTAAACATTTTTTTCTTTTTTCTCTCTCTCTTTGTTTGCACCAGAAAGGGAAAGGATTAGTCTTCAAGACATGGCGAATCAAGACTACAATTTTGTTGAAAGAAATTTCAAATTTAATGTGCAACTATGACTCGAACCAAAGAAGAGCATGATCCAGAGCAAAATATTCAATCTTTATGGGTTTCTTTTTTTCTTTAGAGAAAAAGGATATCCCTTGAAGGATTGAACCATAGTGGGGTAATTTGTCAACCAGCACAATGAGTATTAGATTGTTGATTAGTAATGGGTATTTGTTTGTTTCAGGTATATTTCTTTCTTGTTTGTTGTTCTGGGCTGTCTGGGTAACCGTCAATCAAATCCATAGGTCCCAGTTCAGCACTTCTGAGATGGCGTTTTGTCTGAAGCTTCAATTATGGTTCAGTTTGAAATCAAAGCTTTTTCAGTTGCTGATTCGGAGAGATTTTATTGATCTGTATCCAAAATATTGAAGGCTTTGAATCACATAGAGCCTCCCCTGGTTTTTCACTTCTTTTCATTTTCTTATTTTACGGTTTTTGATTAACCAATCCTTGTGAAAGTGACTCCTGTCTGAGAGTCTCCTGCATAAGTTGTTCATCAGGACGTCTGATTTTTATTTTATTTTTAAGGTGTAGAGTTTTTTCAGGCTTCAAAAATATAGTTTTATCATTTCCGGAAATTCAAAACTGACGCTTCTGATTCTGGAGACAGCCTATTGGATAACAGATAGGAGTTTAGACTTATATAATAATGAAACACAAAAATGCCACGACCATTTATTTTTTTAAATTTTGGTTTTGTAGAATGATATGTAATATATGATATATCTATTCTGCTTAGCTATTCTTATCCTTCTTCCCATCACATAAAGCCTTGTTCACCTAAGAATGATTAATATATGAAAATGAATAGAAATTTGAAAAGTACTTAGGAACATTAATCAAAGTAACGATAGACGTTATTGTCATTCAGTCCGTAATATTTAAACATAAAATTTATGTGCGATATTATACGTGTTTGTGAGGTTTATTTTAATTAAAAATAAAGTTTTATTAATAATTTGTATTAAATTTTATTTTCAATTTTTATTAGATAAATAATTGGAAAAATATTTTAATTAGTTAAAAGATAATAAATATTCTTTATAATATTATATTTAAATTTCGTCATTTATTAAAAATTAATTGAGATGTTCTCCGTAGTTTTTTTTTTTTTATAAACAACCGGTATTTTATGACAGGTAATTTTATTTAAGTAGGATAAATTATTATAAATAAATAAATAATTCTTTTAAATATTTAACGTAATAATATATTTATAATTTGTATTCGAGACTATTGATTAAATAAAAACATTATTGCCCTGGTTAATCCATATGCTTGTTTGTTGTGTTCTCCATGACAAGTAAAAATGATCCTTTGACACTGCACAAGTGTATACGTCCCCAAGGAAGATGGAGAATAGAAAAGAAGATAATATAATAAATGATACAATAACAAAAAAAAAAAATTAGGCATGAAAAATAAAAATTATGAAGGCTCAACTGCTCAGTAGTACTTTTATTTTGTTATTGCGATTTTAGTTTCTTGGGTTTTAGTTGTGCCGATGAGGTAATTTCTCAAGTTTTCTTTCATTTACACCAAGGTCTCTTCACCTTGAGTCATTCAATATTAAAGTTATTAATTTTCCCAGAATAAAAAAAGCACTTGTTTTTTTTTTATCATTGTCATAAAAATAATAATTTACTCACAAATATAATCTAACGCGACAATTAAGTTAGGACAGTGAGAACACTTTTGACAAAATACAAATATTTTATGTTTTTTAGCTTAAACATTATTATTTACTCACTGTCATTTTGTGTCTAATTTGTAGCATCAAATAATTCCATTAAATATTAACTGATCACAGTTAAAACTTAGAAACTAAAATCATACTATCATAATTCATAATTGCTAAGATCCTATAGCCATTTATGAAACTAGTGTTGCGTTTCATTATTTGTTTTTGATAAAATGTTGCATTTCATTATTTCATTATTCTGATACAGGGACCATGGCCAAACTAATTTAATCAGGTTTATCACTATACTACTTACACAAAATCAGGAATGGCAGTATACATTATACATACACAACAGAAAATATACGTAGGAGTGTGTATTGGGAGATGCGGGCTGGGGAGGGAGAAGAACTGAAAGGAAGACTACGGAAAAAGACAAATGAGATGGGTTGGTTGCCAGATATGCAGCTTTGTCGTCTCATGTGGGTTTTATTATTATGTATAAATCTATTTTAAACGAAAACGTGAGTACCAAGTTTCTTCTAGATTGATGTCTATACTCATTACTATTCCCTTCAAAACTCGATTTGAATATAATGCCAACTTCGTAATTATCCATATACCGATATAAAATACAAAAGTCACACTCCTTAACAAAGTCTGGTTATTTTAAATTGTCGAATTAAAGAAAAAAGAGCAGTTGTATAACATTAGTGAAATAAATGAATGACTCAAACTCGTTATTTAGCATGAATCAATAGATATGTCTTGCGTGAAAAAATACACATAGTTTATATATATAAAAAATATCATAGTTATTAAGCATCAAGAATGGCATACATACATTTTCAAGTTATACAAGAAGTAATCATTTAACGAAATAAGTTGAAGACATAATGACATAATTTAATTAATGTTAGTAAGTAACGTTTTATTAGAGTTGTGTCAATCGAGTAACAAGGATTAATTATATTTTTTGTCTTTAAATATTTTTTAAGCTTTCACTTTTACTTTCTAAATAAAAAATTAATCAGTCTTAATTTTTTATTTTTTATCTATTAATGTTTTTAGTGTTTGTCATCAAAAGTTGTTCATAAATGATGAGTTAGACATGATTTTTTTTTATTTAATTGCATTTATTCGTCGGATAATTTTCTGGCGGCAAAAAGCTTCACATGAGTGTTCAAAACATATTAAACCAATTCTGGCTGCTAAAAAACCGCCGGAAGTTATTTTTCCCCCTCATTACTCAAACACTCATAGAAAATCCCAGAAATCCGAGCATCAACAACATCGCAAACCTACAGTACAATAGTAGTTTAATAAAACAAAATTAGGATCAAGAAGCCCAATCGTTTCAAATCCTATAAGCCTACTCGATATATCCGATTTCAAAACCCAACATCAACATTGCAAACGATATACATAGTTCAAATAACGGAAATAAGCCCAATAATTAGACAGAGGAGAAGGAGTAAGCTGAAGTAAGATAACCCCAGACCAGATGCAGCGGTGATGGCCGCTTAGCGGAGTGGTGGCCGTCGAGTAAGTGAGCTCGAAGCAGTTGGCGGCGACATTGCTGGTGCGGAGTTGCTTCGCAAGTCGGTGGCTTTGGGTTTCCTCGATTGGGCTTCTGCAGGTTTGTTGAAGAGATGAATCCCAATTGGTTTAAAACGTTGAGAAATATTTTGCTGTTGTTGTTTATAGTTTTGACTTTTCAGTGGTTTTTAGTCCTTTCTGCAGGTTTGTTGAAGAGAAGAATCCCAATGGTTTTCAATACTCAATTGGGCTTGCTGCAAATATTTAATCTTTTATTCGTTTTTAATCTTTAGAAGTTTTCAATGGTTACTTTAAGTCCAATTCAATCTTGTGCAAGCTTCAAGGCAAATAGGTCGGCATTTGGCCACATTTTAAAAAATCTTGTTAAAAATGAAAAATAAATCAAATATTTAAATTCAAATTCATGTTTTTAACTTATTTTATTAGTTTAAGCCCAAACTCAAAAATAAAATCAAAATAAATAAAACTAACAAGATAAACAGACAAATTATGAACATACATTTAAATTATTATTTAAAAAATTAAATTGTAATTTTGATTCCTAATTTTTTAAATTCACAATTTTAACCCCTTAATTTTAATTGTAACATTTAATCACTCTAGTTTTATAAATTAGCAATTCTAGTTAATCATGTTAGATTATTAAAGTTATGTTTGATAAAATTAGTTAAAAGTTAAAAATTAACTTATTAAATTATAAGTATTTGGTAAAATTAATTGTTTAAATAACTAAAAAGTGTAAAATAATTGAAAAATAATAAAATAATGGTTTATATAAAAAAAGGTAAAAATAAAATTTAATAAATATATTAAAGATAAGAAAGAAAAAAATATAAAATGTTAGAAGTTAAAAGTTAATATTTTAAAAATCAATATTTCAAATCGTGTTTCAAAAAATAGTAGAAACTACTAAAAGAAAGCTTGTTTATTAAACAATTAAAAGGGTTTTTTAGTAAGTAAAAAAAATATTAAAAACTACCTAAAATATATTATCGAATATAGTATAATTAGTAATTGTGATTAGTAGAATTATTAAATTAATTATAAACTCCTCCGGAAAAAAATTGATACTAGATTAAGTTTTTTTTAATAATTAATGGTTTTAATTTATTTATAATTAACTTTGGTAAAAGAAAATAGTATTTAACTGTTATAAAATAATGCTCAGTATTTTTTATGTTCTTACTTCTTATATTTCAAAGACGTTTTAAACATTCTATAAAAAAACGATTACTTTTATTAAGGTTATTTAATTTATACATTTCTAATTAAAATACATTAAGCATTTAATTTTTTATATTATTATTTAATCATAAATTATCATATATGGTAAGATTAATAAATTTTAGAATAATTACTTTAAAAATATCATATAAAATGTTTTTAATTAATAAACAGTATAAATTTTAACATTTATCTTACATGAAAATTTAATTTTTATTTTGATGACATGTTTCAAAATAAATAAACTGTTTGAACGGTTCATTAATCATTACTTTTATTGTAATTATTTAGTTGAATTTTGGATTCCAAAAAATAATAAAAGAATTCGTATTTCTTTCAAAGTCTAACGTGTGTTATACTTCTACGTAAAAAAAATGTACTTCATGACGTAAATGGAAATACTTCGATCTTATCCTTACAAATTGTGGCAATAAACTTGTTTTTACATTTTTGGAATTTCAAATTCCATACTCGTTGAAGATGACAATAATCAACAGAGGATATACCTTTGTCATTTAATGATTAATGATCGAAACTTCTAGTCATGGATTATTCGCTTAATGCTTTGCCTTGTCGGAAAAAGATCTAGCTTTCGATCATTTTCCATTATTAAAAAAAAATCCTTAGCTAGCATTGGAATATTTTGTATTCAAACAAACTATTTATTATCAATAGATTCAATACTGGTTAATCAAAATATTTTATCTTGTTTTATGTAACGAAGATAAATTAATCACATGACTCACGTGTGTCTGCTATATCAAATGGATTTGATTCATTTGAAATAAAAGATATGCAAAATAAAATATCATTTATTAAAAATAATAAATCAAATGGATTTGATTCATTTGAATTATTTTTTCTCTCTCGCACACCCATTTTAAACTTATCATACCGTAATTCTATCCGGATAAAAAAAAAAGAAAAAAAGAAAGAAAAAAGATAACAAAAAGAAAATTAAAAAAATATAACAGTTAAAAATAAGTAGTAAAAAGAAAAAAAAGGAAAAAAAATGATGAAACTGAAAATAGAAAAAAGGGAATGAAAAATATAAAATGGGAAAAAAATGTAAAATGGAAGAAAGAAAAAACAAGGAAAGAAAGATAATGAAAAAGAAAGGAAGATAATAAAAAAAAAAGGAAAGAAAGATAATAAAAATAAAAAATAAAGGAAAAAATGGAAAGTAAAAATAATAACAATAAAAGGGGAAAGAATAAATATGACATAGGGAGAAAAAAACACTATAAAAAAAGAGGTATGTACACATACAAAAAACACACACATAAGAGAAAAAAGAGACTCAAATTCTAAGAAAATAAAAGGACTCAATAAACTTATATCACTTCAACCAATGAAAAAGAGGAGTTTTAGGTATCCCCTTATTCATTTCTTTTTCCCTATTTTCCTCTTTCTTCTCCCTTTTCTCCTTGTTATTTTTCTAAAATAAAACAAACTGCTATTTGCTCACCTTTTTACACATGCACACTCTATCATATTGGGCTGAGTCTGTTTTTGTTAAATCTGAAACGAAAATAAAAAAACATAAAAATACTGTTTACACCCTTTTGTTTCTACACATGCACCCTCTTTCATTTTGGACTTAGCCCGTTTTTGTTAAGCATGAGGAAAAAAAATACTATTTACACCCTTTATTCTTCTCATGCACCTTTTTTTTCAATAAAAATTATACACTACTCGAGATCACTTTGAGGTCCAATGCCTTAAGTGATTCTCGACGCTTTTTTTTTTCCTTAAAATTAAACGTTGTTTTAAGGTCCAACGCCTTAATGACTCTTTTTTTGCGCAATTAAAACACATCTTTCAAATATAAAAAAATAAAAAAGAGATAAAATCAACCCAACATAAAAACTATTTTCTACCAAAGAACTACGTAAGTCTGATTTTCTCATTGTACTTGAGGATACGTAGAAGCGAGGACAAATTCCTTGTTGACCTAAAAAACTAAAAAAAATATAAAATTCGTTCTTTTCTAAAAAAAAAATTTTGATTTCTTCTTCTGAATAAAGAAAAATAAATCATATTCTTAAAGGAAGACAAATAATTAAAAAATCACTTTATTTTTAACACACTCGATTAAAGATTGTCATCTTCATAACGGCGTGTGGGGTGCTAACACCTTCCCCGTGCGTAAATGACTTCCGAACTCTTTTTCCCTCAAATAGTAGACCATTCCTTATCTTTTTGGTTTTTTCGACGTTTTCCTTAAATAAACATTGGAGGCGACTCCTCTCAGGTTTTCCTTTTTAGAAAGACTCTTTATTTTCTTTATTTTCTTTTTTTCATCGTCATGGCCAGACACGTTGCGACAAAACTAAATTATTTTAATTTAGTAATTGAATTGAAAAAAAAATGTAATTTTATATTGGTTGTATTGCATTTTTAGTTTTCTTATATTTTGTCAATTCTCAATTTGTAATTTTGTCCCCCTAATTTAAAACAAAAAGGTCTAGTCCTACTCTTTTAAAAGATACTACTTTCTAGTCCTATATATAAGTTTCTTTAAATTAATTCACACCATTTAAGAAAAATGAATAATTTAGTTAATCACATTAAATTTATCAATTATTTATGTAATTTTTTCAAAATTATCCTTCACTTCTCTCTCCAAGTTATTTTTATTTTCTACTTAAAATAATACTTCATTTTCCACCTCAAGAACTAAATATTTTCATATAAGCCTAAACCATTACTAGATAAATGATTTTGATTCCTCCATCCAAATTGATGTGTTGATCGTTAAATAATTAACATTGACTATAATAATATTTGTTGTTTTAGTCATCATAATGCATGTTTCACAATTCACTCTGATTGGTGGAAAGTTTTGATCAACAAGAAGTTGAGTAAAGTGTCACCGTATAAAGTGTCGTGGTGTGAAAGTCATTGATAAATTGAAAATCAGGAATGTTACAAATGATATTAAAGCATATCTCGCTCCCAGTACGATGTGATTCAAAGACAAACCAAACGAAAGTTGGTGGACATGTAACACCCCGATCGAATCACACCAAAATGAGAGGGATTCAAAGGCCGTAAAGGTATGAGACTATAGAGTTGAGGATAACTCAAATGAATTAATTGATATTACCTATAAAAAAAGATGCATCTACTTTTCGATAGCCTATTACTTAAGAACTTCACAGTTAAACATGTTTGGCTAGGAGTAGTTATGGAATGAGTGACCTTCTAGGATGTTTTCCGGAAAGCGTGTGAGTGAGAACAAAACACGCAGAAAAGTCTTGTGTTGGTTTGTGGGGATAGTCATTGATCTTGAAAGCAATCAAATCACATTGTCGAGGTCTCAGAAATTGCTACCTACAAGGATTCTAACTAACAAAGAGTTAAGTGAAGTGTCACTGTGTAAAGTGTCGTAGTGTGTGAGCCATCGATAAGTCAAAAATCAGGGGCGTTACACTTTTTGGCGGCTCACGCATTATGACATTTCACACGGTGACACTTCATTCAACAATCGCATTTCCGAGACCTGAACAATATGTTTCAGCTGCTTTCAAAATCAATGATTGTCTCCACAAATCAACACAAGATTTTTCAACGTGCTTTTATTCATGTTTTTTCGAAAAACTTCCTAAAAGGTCACCTATCTCATAATTACTTAAAGTCAAATATATTTATATGTGAAGTTCTTATGTGATAAGCTACCAATAAGTAAATGCATCTTAAAGTATAGTTAGTCCCAAATAATTCATTTAAGTTATTCTTAGCTATACAATCTCATAACTATATAGTCTATGAATCCCTCTCATTTGTGATTCTTTTGAGGTGTTACACTAATCACGTAAACATCAGGCACGATCCCCATTTGAACAATTTGCTCAAAACCCATCAATGCAATGTCTTCTTCGCCAATGTGGATCGTCTTCACGAGCAAGGAATTACAAGGCTGCAAGTTAGGGGCCTTGTCGAGGCAAGCCATTTTGCTGAACACGTGGAGTGTGTGGCACATTATGCCGTGTTCCGCAAAGGCCTTGAGGAGCATGCCAAAGACGGTGAGAGAAAATTGCATTCATGGTAGATGGAAACAAGGTCGTTGCAAACGAAAAAAAGGTGCATAAGTTGTTGATGTAATTGGGATATGAGTTGGTTGAGGTGGGAGCAGGCTTAAGGGAAGAGTTTGGCACGAGTGAGGATGTGGAGGAGAAGGAAAAATGATGTGGCGTGGGGGCGGTAGTGGGGGTGTTGGCCAACGACAAGGGTGAGGAAGGTGAGGGCGGCAGAAAGGGAGACGCCAAAAGATGAGGATGCATGTTCATGGTTAGAATTGGTGATGGGATACAAGGTTACTGGAGGTTGATGAAGAAGGTCCAATACCATTGTGTTTGAAATAACATTCATTTATTTAAAATAATTATTATTCAAAACACATGCATTCTAATGTTGAATGTTAATTATTTAATCTTCAACACATTAATTTGGATGAAGGGATCAAAATCATTGAATGATAGTTGCAACAAAAATGTTTTTTTTTTCTTCTTCTAAAGATTGCAACAAAATTGTTTTTTTTTTTAATTGTCTTGGCAAAGAGTCTAAATAACACTAAAAAAACAAGAATCATCATAAGTTAAAGATAAATCGTGCTTTGAAAAGGAGTCAACCAACATGCTGGCTTCTCCAATAACGTGTTTATAATGACATTGTTGGAATTGCCCCTTCATTTTGAGAATCTCATTAGAAGGTCTTTGAATTGGCTGGTAGAAACATCTTCCTCGTCCAACAGCTGAATGGATTTTAGACAATCGGATACAACACTCAAATTCTACACGTCTAAGTCTGTAGTCATTGTCAATCCATAAAAAATGGCCCATAACTCAGCTTTTAATATGGAACAATGACCAAGTCTTCTTCAAAAAGTTTGAATGAAAATTCTGTTAAGAGTTGCGAATGACAGCTCCGCAAGACGCAATCGCTGCACCCTGGAGATATGATCCATAACAATTGAGTTTAAAGAATCCCTGGCTACTGGCTAGGCTTCTTCCACTTTCTAGACTTATCGTTATCAGTCATGGTCTCATCATTGAGAATCAAATTTTGTACTTCCTTTCTTCTATGAATATCACGAAGTAGAGCTCTAACATTAGCAACAATCCCCTTTGTGGTTACCCATTTTTTCCCAAAAAAACCATCTCATTCCTCGTCCACCAAATTTTGTCTAAAACAACACCAAAAACAACATTCCAATATGAACTATCAGTACATATGGTGTTTCACAACTTTATACTCAACCAATCATGAACATCATTTTGGGAGAAATTTGAATTTTCACGCATATTAAAATGACACCAAACCTGTTTTGCTCACTTGCAATCACGCAGAACATGTAACAAAGTCTCGAAATGATTATCGCATTATATGCATCTATCATCAATATCCATATGTGGGGGTTTGGATTTTTAAAATATCCATTTATAAGAATGAAATATTTATATTAGATACGGGATTTGAATTTTTAACACGAGTGCTAATAATTTAATTAAAAAAAATTTTTTAGGTACTTTGTATGTAAATGTATTAATATTAAATTTTAAATTATAAAAATAAATGCAGTTAAAAAATTATAAAAATAAATAGATATTTCATATGCATATATAAATTTTACATAAAATTACAGTGATATCTATATCAACTGTTAATGTCAACAAAACTGAGATTTATAATCACATACAGATGAAATTTCTACATAAGTATATATTGATTTTTAAATTATAATAACAATATCTTTTTGTAGAATTCATAGAAATAAAAATTTACATTAAATTAAAATTTTTACTAAACTAATTATTTACGTTATAAAAAATGTTAACAAATGCGTTACTATTTATAACACGACATAAAATTTATCTCACAAGTAAATTAAATTTTTTATATAAAAAATTAATTAGTAAGTGAATTATATAAGTAAATACTTGTATTAGTTTAAATATTGTCTTTAACTTGTAGTATTATATGTTTAATTTACTATTCTGTAATTGTTTTACCTTATCATATTTTTTTTTTAAATATTCTTACAATTATTTACTAAATTACTAATGGGTGGATACTCATATTATTTAATTTTATATAGTAATGTCAGAAATGTAATTATATATGGGTCTCTTGGCCCGTTAGCACTTAGCAGGAAAGGGTGTTGATAAAACCCTAATTCAACCCTTCTTCTAAAGTTGTGTGGCAGTTGCAGCGCGGTGGTTCACACTTCACACAGAGAACGGAGTCGGAGAATCCGTTTTCGCATGCCTGCAACCCCACCGAGTAACAAAGGAAGAATCTCTACCCTTTTCGGTTTCACTCCTCGCCAAGTTTAGTTAAGCAACCAAACAATGAAGCACACCACTGACAATGGAACTTTCAACTCGGAACACAAAGTTCTTCTTCACCAATCCATTGCCCGTTACTTGGAACACAGTGGCTTCTCCAAAACCCTAAAAAAGTTTCGCTCTGAAGCGCAATTCGAGGTCAGTTGTATAGCTGAGTTCAAATTTGATTTTGTTAAACCTTATTCCTATGCTTGATAAACTTTTAGTTTGATATTAATATTAATATTAGTATTGGACAATAGGAATGTAGCGTTAGACAATTCTTTTCCTTGCATTTTTTTTATTAACGGTAGAATGTTTATTGATCCATGCTTGTTTTCAGCTCGTACAACGTGATTTTGATTCATAAAATAATTTGGAATGAATGGGATGAGGAAAGTCCCTTGTTTTGTTTTTTGAACCATTTGAGAAGAAAAGCTTCTTTCTTGGATTAGAAGTTTTCCCTCAGAAATTATTAAGTACATACACAGGCTCTGTCTGGATAAGGAAAACATAAAACACAGGACATCAAGGAATTTTATGAAAGTGCATAAGCTGATTTTAGCTTATGGGAGAAACTCAATTCATTTTATTATCTTATTTTCTTTTCTTATAAGTGCTTATGGAAAAATTTATTCAAATGTGGCCATAAAGACTGAAAGGAGTATGCTGTGCTTTCGTATTTTGACTAGAATTCCTTGATGTCCTATGTTTATGTTTTCCTTATCTTTTTTGAGTAACAAATGTTACTGGATCTTTCTTCTGTTGTTTTACATTGTTGCTCCTGCTTGTGATGCAGAAAAATGATTTGGAGGGATCACCAGTTGATCTGGAAGAAATGTGCCTCAAGTATTTAGAAATATGGTAAAGACTAAATATATTAGCTTTGCATTGTTAAGTAGTCATTTACTTCACATTGTCAAGATCACGACACGGAGAAATAGTTTCATGATGTGATGATGATATTTTTTTTTCTTGGACCAGAAATATAAATAAAAGAGATGTCTTTTTTGATATTCACCCATAATAGGTGCTCTTATGAAAGCATATTTTAACTGTTGTTTAAACATTCTTAAAAAGGATTCCAATTTATGAACTGCTGATTTACTTATTATTTTCTCTATGCATACAATGCAAAACTTTTCCTAATTCTTTGCAAATGAACACTGTATAGCTGGCCCTTGTCAGATGTTGCCTGAATGCCTGTGAATCCATGTATCAACAAAAGTAGTAATTCTTAATTAGAACGATTGAACAAATAATGGGAAGAGGCAGTGTAACTTTTCTGCTGCACCAATTACTCTCTGTCAGTGATGTCAATAGCGGATCACAGAAAATTGTGAAAAGCTGAAAATCTGCTATAGAATATAGCGGATAGCATTGAAGCCGAATAGCAGAAGAAGCCGCATAGCGGTTGAAATAGAATATATATAAGAATTAAATATGTATAAAAAAAGCATGCTATAGGGGAAAAAAAAAAAGCTGGACAAACATTAACATAATATTTTTTTTTCAAAAGTTAAATTGTTCAAGACAAAATATGTTCATTCTCCTCTGCCGTACTGTGATTTTTTTAAAAATCAGAATAATAAGAAGGTTGGGTATAAGACAGATGAACGAAGAAGAAGGGGGAGTATTAAACAAAAGAAAGAAAAAAAAGTTGTTACCTTACCTGTAAAAAAACAGAGGCACTTGACGAAGAAGAAGGCTGAACGAAGAAGGGTTTATGTGGTGACTAAGAATCAGAGGAAATGAGAGGTCTAAAATGGTCTGGAAAAAACTTACATGAAGTAGAATTGTAGAAGTTAAAATGCTGCTGTTGGGCCCAAGTCCATAAGTAAAAAGTAGAAAGAATAGAGTGAAAATATGAAATTTTACTCTGATGTTTTAAAAATCAATAGAGTAAACTTTTAAATACCCATGTGACTACTGTATGTGAGTTTTGACTTTTAACAAAGCTAAAGAACTTGTCTGCATTCTGCAAGCCCAAAACATCTGCAATCCGCATTGACCCGAATCCGCAATCCGCACTGACCCGGTTTCCTCTTTCAGAATGATGAATCCTAAACGTGCTGTTGCTGTCGATGCAGTTTCTCTCCGGATTCAACCTCGTTGGAAACCGATGACGCTACAGCCACGACTCAATGAGGTTCCACGACGCGTAAGGTGTCGACGATCGAGATTTTTGCGGAGTCCGCAACGTGACGCTGTCGCGATTGCGTTTTCCCCAATGCCTGCTACGCTATAGCGAGATAGTGCCGCAATAGCCGCTATTTGACAACACTGCTCTCTGTGCATGAATGATGTTTTGCATATTTATTTAAGCGTAATATCTGTCTTGTTCATACGTTGATTAAGCTTTTCCTTGTTTTTCCCCCCTCTTTTCAGTGGCAAAGATGCCAAGTCAAATCTTAATGATCAGAATGAGCAAGGTAAGCTTTAGTTCCATGAAAAATCTTCTTTTCTTTTGTTATTGTGACTTCCTTGAATGTTGCCCTGTGACATCTACGTCGCAAGGCTAAAATCTTGGAAATGGTCATGGTATGATGGTAAATCTTGGAAATGGTCTCTTTGCTTGCGAGGGCAAGATTATGTACATCTACCCTCCCTGACTTAACCACAGGAGGGCCTTGTGCTCTGGACAATTTTTTTCTTGTCAAGACAACTTTACTTGCTTGCATATCTCATTATGTTACTTCCTAAACCCTGGCAATTGAATCTTCATATTGGCCCTTCTACTTCCTGCTAGTTGCAGGTGTCACCAACAAAAACAAAGAAGAGGGTAAATCCAAGGAAAAGAAGAAAAAGAAAAGCAAGTTAGTTTCTGAATCTCTTGCTACTAATGTGGAAGACGATCAATTAGAGTCAGTAGCTACTGCTAAAGAGAATAAAGAAAAGGATGATGTTTCTACAGATGCCAAAGTTATTAATGGTTCTGAGACAGAGAAAAAATCCAAGTCTAAAATGAAAAAGAAGGACAAGCGAAGTGATGAAGGTGATGCAATAGACCAGATTGGAGATCCCAATGAAACTGTTTCAAAGGAAGAGAATATTGAAGCATCAAACAAAGAAATTACGCATGAGGAGAAGAAAGATTCTAAGAAAAGAAAAAGACCAATTTCTGAAGAAAATGGTCAACAGGTTGCAGATATAAGTGCAGATGAAGAAACCAAACGCAGAAAAATAGAAAATTTGAATGAATCTAAGGAGCAAACCAATGGGAACCTTGAGAAGGCTGGAGAGAAATCTTCTGTACAGAGTTCTCAGAAGAAACAACAAAAGGGATCAGTTGAGGTATGCCGTAACTAATGGTTATTCTCTGAATATATAACTTGCTCATAGATAAGCACTTTGGAATTTAACTTCATGCTTATTTTTCTCTCATTAAAGATGTAATAAACTTTTTTTTTGCACACTGGTCTCTGCCAATGTATTGGTTTGTGTTTGTTAGCCACGTAGCCTCTATCATTACTTTTGAGTGTATATATGTTCTTAATAATGAACTATAGCATCAGCCAATGCTACGAATACTTGATTTGAGTATAAAACAAAGGTATTGTTCCAGTTATACTGTTTGCGGGTGTAACTTTTAATGAAAGTTTAACATCATAAATTCCTAATGTTTGTCGTAATGTCCATAGTTTGTTACTTCTCCCATATCAACCATTGGTTTGTCCTTTTTAGGATGTTTGCATTGCTGCTTAATTTTATATCTTTTCTCATTCTTTATCTATGATTATTATTCTACAATTTTGGTTTTATGGTGATATGAATCTAAAATTCCAATTTCACTGATGAAGCTAAGATTCATAGTGGAATTCGTGTTTGTGACAACTGTAATTGCAGAAAAAACCAGTGAAAGCAGCATTTCAGCGAGTACAAGTTGACAAGATACAATTTGCTGATGAGAGGCTTCAGGATAACTCTTATTGGGCAAAGGTGTGATAATTTTTAGTTTTTCACCTTTTCTTTTTTAATGCATTTGATGCTGTAAATTTTGTCCTTGTTGCATTCTCCAATAAATTTGTATTGGTGTATCCGTCTGCAGGATGGTGCTGAGAATGGTTATGGTGCTAAAGCAGCAGAAATTCTTGATCAAGTTAAAGGAAGGTCTGTGATTTCATATGGGTAGTGGAGTAATTCTGCTTTACAATATTTGCACTTTTTAATGTGATGTGGGTAGTGACTTTGGCTTGCAAGTTTAGCATTTAAATGAAAAGGCAATTAATTATTCACACTGGTTGCATTAGTTTAATTTTTTAGTGAGTCTTTCGAGGGAAAATCTGTTGTTTAATGGGCAATTTAGAAGTTAGCTTAACTTAGATTTTCATGTTATGCATTGTGTATAATTAGAGCTGTCACTCAATATAAATTGTTTAAAATGCTGACTCGTGATTTTACGCACAATTTCTTTGATATACACATTCCATGACCGTCTTTTCTTTCTGATATTTTTTATTATTGACATGGAACATTTTTCTGATACAGGGGTTTTCGTCATGAGAAGACCAAGAAGAAACGTGGAAGCTACCGGGGAGGACAGATTGATTTACAATCCCACTCAGTAAAGTTTAATTATTCTGATGAGGACTGATTGGCGGTATTGTTTTATTTTGTGGGGGACTGCGTTGGATTGTACTATTGTTGTCCTTATTTCGTTACCATCAAACATAAAGCGAATCACGTTGCGGATATGAACTTTGTGATGGGTGAGAATGTTACATCCAAAAGACATTGCTATTGTTCTGGTAAACAAGTTGATTTTAACCTTTATGTTTTCTATGTGATTTTTGCTGTCCGTTCCCAAAGGAACGAGAATTTTTGTAGCTGGCAAAATGAAGACACCCTTTCTGTCTGAATTTGTGATACTATATACCATGCAGTTTTAATTTTAAGGCCGTGAAATTTCAGTAATTGCTGCCGATGATGATCGAGATCTGTAATCGGTTTTCAATTTTATTTAATTTTTTGCTTCTTCACTATTGGCTCCTTAAGGACTCAATACATATTTATTAATTTACTTTTATAAAATCTAAAACCTGAGTGATGAAATTGGAAGGTGAAAGAAATTGATTGCAAAATGGTTTGTGGTTCATGCGAGTGCAAGTTGTGACATAATGATAAAGTTATGAATTGGTAACTGGTTGATTATGAGATTGAATTTGATAAGTCTCTTTACATATTTCAGGTAAGGATCTTCTTTTTAATGAGGAGTCTTAGGTAAGATTGTGTATAACGTTCTTTTTAGTGAGGAGTTTTCGAGAAATGAGATAAACTAATTTTTTAATGGTGTGTGGTTTGTGTTTGATTATTGTTGATTTGAAATTAGATTATAACTGATGTGACTGAAGCAACTTTGCAAGATTATGAGAAGGGATTCCAAACTAGCAGTGAAGCGGCAAAAATATGTATGACCACGTTTTTTTGTTTTTAATTTTTTTTTAAATTATAACTTTATATTTAATTTTTAGGAGTTCTATATTAGTGTTTTTGTTACATGGTAGAGTTGCCAGCTAGTATTGCATTTACGGAAACTAAATGAGGATACATTTGTAATGGGACAAATTTCGGCACTAAAAGGTGAGATTGTAAGACAGATATGACATATTCTTAGGTTTGACAACAAGGAAATCAGAATTTAGATTGCTTATGACTTATGAGGCTATAACACTTCTTTAACATCAAATAAGTCAAGATAATTAGTGGTGGTTGATTAGAAAATTTTCAATTATCTAATCCAACATGAAATTACTACTGATAGAATTTGCAGAACATCTAAATATGTCCATATTCTAATTTAAATTGTTTCAGACACTGGTACTGGGCTACTAGCATTTAAGACTTTGGGTGAAATGCGTGTGCTCTTTTTATTTATTAAATTACATATGTTTGATTAGAATGTTGGATTTCGCATTTGGGGTGGGATGATATGGTAGTGAGAACCTACAAAATTGTCAAATAAAAAGGGCTCAGAATAACTTTCTTCTCATTTTCACGTGTCATGACTCATAATGTCAGTTTTCTATTTATAGGCCTATTTCTTACAATGTGTTACACTCCAAATGAGGGTTGTGGAAAAGAAAAAGGAGAAAATAAAAAGTGGATCGAAAAATGTGTTAAAAACTAGATCTTTCGCTTTGGAAAAAATCTCAATTATAGGAACGTGGTTGACTTAATATTGGTCGTGTATATACAGGTCTTTCAAATTATATTGCATATATGTTTGCATTTTTAATAGATATCTTCGGTATACTTTTGTGGTTGTTTCTTTCTTATCATACGTTACCTAAAAATTTAGTACGGATGAAAACTATGACCAAGTTAATTAACTTATACGAAGCTATTTCAGCTTAGTTAATAATATTGAATTCGAGTCTTGTATGTAATTTAAATGAAAAAATTACTCAATATCAATACATCTTTACCTTATATGATACGAAAGAATTACTAAGGAGAAAAAACAGAAGCTAAACACTACCTAATGATGGTGTCGGTGTGGAAATAATGCTTGAGAAAAGAAGTGTAAAATACAACCCCCCTAAAAGAAAACGTTTAACTTAAAATCGATCCGAAAGAGCACCATTTGAAATATAAATCTCTGAGTGAAGTTTAACGATCGATTTCAGAAGCAGTTGATCAGCAAACTAAGCATACACGATTAAAGAAAAAACATAACACTTCAAGTGTTTTTATATTATTTTTCAATTAGAATCAGATTTTCTAATTTAAGGACTATTATATTAATATTAGTTCTTATTAAATAAATTATCGAGAAACATTTTTATTTTAATTAAAAAACGTATTAAAAAAAAAACACTTAAGTAACCATGCGCGCCCGTATTTAATTTGTCGCATAACTAATAACAATATTATATGCACCTTTCTTTACTTATCTACATAAGGATAACGTTTTTGTGCTGTAGTATTATCCTATCCTACATGTGCAAGGATTTTTCGAGCCGCGTGCAATGAAAAATGCAAGCACGGTTTGGGAAGGGATTTTTTATTGTTGAATCGGTCACAAAAATTATTATATGAAATTCTAACAATAAAAATATATTTTATTGGTAAATGCTTTTTGTTAGTTTTAATTAATAAGAGAAAATTGAATCTAAAATCTTTTCATTTTTCTTTTCTCTTCAATCACCAAGCTAATTATATATATATATATATATATATATATTGGAAAATTAACACTTGCTACAGTGATTGGCACCGTAAAATATGGTTGTGGAGCTATGCAGACAGCAAGTCTCTTTAGAAAAAAGATTGCACAATGAGTTTATAAGAATCGTAAAGGTACACGTATAGTGTAGTTTATAGATTATATTTATTTGTTTTAAGAGTTATAGAGGTACATGTACAGCCACGTGTTCTTGTACCCTGTACAAAATTTCAAATAATAAAATTTTTTAACTTAAAAATCTTCACAACGATTTATAGTATTGATCGATATGCCTCTGCCCTCTAGCTAATGCTTTAGGACAAAATCGACAACTTAAATGGTGATTTGTTTCATCAAAATAATAACTGTCTATTGTTCAATTTGGCAAACTACAACATGTAGGCTGTGTTGGTGTGAAAGAAAATGAGTTGGCAATTCCTATCATCAAAATCATCTATTGTGAAGTGTATTTATTGATGGTTCATCTACTCACAGCAGCTGTAAGATGCTTTTTTGTTTACAAATGATGTTGCTGATCCTGAGGTTTAACTTAGTTGATTAAACAGAATATATAAAAATGGTAAATTTATTGATACTATGTTTAATTCATACAAATAAAAATAATAATATTGCTCATTCTAAGTTTTTGCCCCATTATTTAATGACAGAACCAAAGTAATCGTGTAAGCAGGGTTGCAATTAGATGGTTCCTGTGTTGAAATCATAATCTCAAGACTAAAAAAAAAAAGGAAACTTGAGTGGGTTTGGTTGGAATGAAATGGAGGGAATTGGAGAAGAGAGAATGAAAATAAAAGGAATATCAAGAATAATTTTTTTATCAATAAATATTAATTTATTAATTTTTGTTTAGAATGTGAGTGAGAGAAATTTAAATCAGAAGTGTTTGATAAAGAAAAAATAGATGAAAATAGAAATAAAGGAGTGCAAGTCCTACACTTTTTTTTTTTAAAATGAGAGAAAATGAACAAGGGCATATATTCTTAATATGATTTGTGTTGTGGGTTTAAAGTAGAATAATGCCATGTTTTTTCTCTCTTCTTAGTTGTTCTTTATTTTTTTAAACTAAACACTCATATTTCATTCTATTTCCTTCATTTTCTTTTTCATCCACTTTATTTGTGGCTAATGCAGCGGTAGATTGAAAGTTGGAACTGATGACATTTGACCATGAAACACAGGTCACCTTTCTAAATACCCAACGGTCAATCCAAGTAAGCATTTTTTTTTTTTATCAGGATCCAAGTAAGCATTGGCACCTACCTTAGTAATGGAAGAGTCTAATGATTTTGCAAAATGTTATTAACCTTTGTAAATATAGGAGATAGGAGATTAATTTGGTACACAGTAAAGATAAGAGGTGAAATTAAAATTAAAATATTAAGATAAAAAATCTTTGTTAAAAGAATCTAATTTAGTGATTGAGAAAAATATACTGAAAATCTTTCAATTCTCACGTATAAACAAAAATCAGAAACCTAAGAAATAATTGGACAGTGGCCCTTCTGTTTGGAAATTGCCAAGAAATTTCTTCTGTAGTACGAGCTGCTCGTGATTAGTTTAACAGGGTTCACATCAAATGGACTCATGGAGTGTCCTATACGACAGTACTTGGTCCTTAAAAGCTCAAGCATCCAATGAAAAGAAAAACATGCATGAGTTGATCGAAGAACTGAAAGGGAGAGATCAGAGATGGAATGCTTTCTTGCTATAGGTGACTCTATTGGCTACTATGTGTGAACGGGGGAACCAAACCAAACGATATATTTAGTGTGTTTGCTTGCTCGTTTCAGTTCCCAGCTGACTTAAGCGGACATTCAAATAAAAGTAAGAAATTATAAGTATATGTATTAATTGTAAAATAAGTTTAATAATTAATTATGGTAGTTTGATGTTAAATTGATTCACTATATAAATTTAAGATCATTGATTCAATTTTTGAGTGTATCATATTTTTGTATTTGCATTAAATTTTACATTAAAAAAATAATTAATTTTGAGCTGATCGATCCAATCAAATCAGATTAATAGTTTAACCATAAAATTAATTGGTGATGTCAAATCAGATAGCATCATATTAATAACATGATTGATTTGATATACAACTCGATCCAGGTCAAACCTTCAATTAATGGTCAAACCAATTAAATTATTCTAAGTTTTAAAATTATGTTCTTTCTCATCTCTCTTTCTCATTTGAAACTTCAAAAACACAAAAGTAAGAATATCTTTTATGATATATTTGGTTGAGAGAAAGAAGAAAGAAATAAAAAAGAAATTGTGCGAGTCTCGCACCTTTTACATTCTATTTTAAAAAGGATAAAATATGTTTGGAGTCTAGTAAAATTTAAAAAATATTAATTTCATTCTCATAAAATTTTTTGTATTAATTTGATTCATGTAAAAATAAATTTACTTTTGCTGGTTGTACTTAGTGAAAATTCCATTAGATAATTTCATGATGTGACTAATAAACTTACACAATATAATTTGATTACAAATAAATTAAATAGTAATCTAAAGTGGCTAACAAACTTACACATATCATTTGATTACAAATGAATTAAACAATATATGACCGTTAAAATCCTCTAAAATGACAAAAAAAAATTGTGGCTAAATATCTAAAAAAATTACAAGTTTTCATCACTTTTTGAATGATTTTTTACACTTTTTGACGAGATTAGAAAAAAAAAAACTGTGAATTTTTGTACAGAGAAAAAAATAATTAGATCTGTTAGTCATTTGAATTTTCATCGAGGACCATTATAAATATATTTTATTTTTACATGAATCAAATTAATAGGAAAATGTTATGAAAATAAAATTAATATTTTTAAAATTTTACAAAAACTCCAAACATAATTTAAGCATTTTAATAAAATAGATCCTTTATTTTTTAAAAAAAATATCTATTTTATTTTTTATCATCTTAACCAAACACAACATTATGCTTCTCTCTTTGATTTTCCTCGGTTTAAAGTTTAAACTTTAACAACAGTGAGGATCTCTTTTAAGTCTTGGAAAACTTAAGGATCACGCGGATAGATATGAAAATAATGTGAATTATCGAACATCGATCTTTATTCGTTAGCTATCCAGTTCGTCGGTTCATGAAGATTGATTCCAGTCCGTGGTACTACATCAAAAACAATATGTTATTATACCTTTGTACGTGGTAAGGAAAAAATTATATAATAATAATAATAATAATAATAATCACTAAATAACACTGAATTTCCAAGAAATTTCTCTTCCTGTGCACTGATGACGAAACCGTGGCAATCCTCTCCGAGTCTCTATTATATAGTTAATGCAATAATGGTGCAGTGCGTGAATAAAACTTAAACATTACGCCTAGCTAGTAAGTAATAACTATAACACGATGATTCTATTCTAAACTTGGCTTCATCAGTGGCTGTGGCTGTTGACAATTAACATCGATCGATCATATCCGATCCCTTCTCCTTTTTGGTGGTTCACTTCAGGTATATATATGATGCCTGCCTACTATTCCATTCTCAGCCTCTAGTTTTTCTTTCCATGCTAGCAGATTTTTTTGCCTTGCTTAGTGGTCAAGACAAGTAGCTTTTATAATTATAATAACTATTTTCATAAATTAAACTCTTCTTTATCCACACAAATCTTAAATTATACTAAACTATACTTTCAATTTTTAGTATCTCTGAGTTTTATATTTACTAACATATGCACATTTATTTTTTTAAGTATGAGTCTGTTACTTAGACATACTGATTCAAAGTGAGACAGACTTAAAGTAAATTTAAATTTAAAGAAAATATTATTAATTTATTGTTCATACATTTAACTTTTAAAGGTGTCCTTCGAGTTTAAAGGAAAGAAATAATTATTACAGGATTGTATGATTTGCGATATTGTGTAGAATTAAGGTTGGATAATAATAAATCGATGAAAGAGTAAAAAGAAACTCTGTATATAGCAATTAAGAAAGATAATAACAAGACTCTGGTATTCACTAAAAGAGAAGTAAATCGAGCTGCTTATGCTCATGTTACTGACTAGAGGAGAGGTCCTTTATCATTATCATATCTGTATTGCAACAAAATCCAAGATCCTAGTAAAAGAAAGGACGAGAAATTGAGAATGTCTCCTTGCTCACGAACAGACTAAACAAGATATAATTAGAAATGGGTGCACAGTGCACTTGAAAACAAAGATTTGGAGTAACATCTAATGTAGAAAAAGTAATAAAATATTGCTATGTGTGCACAGTGCATTGGATCTACCATTATTCTTTGAGTTCTCTAGCCTAGAAAAAGAACTTTCAAAAATTATTTTATTCCAAAAAATATTATTATTTAATATCTTTTTTTCTAACTAATTTCAAATGTGAACTCTACAAAAAGTTATTCAAGAACCTAAATTGGAATTTATCATTAGAATAGAAAATGAACAAAGTTTTTGCATCTATATAAATATTATAAGACTCACAAAAAATGATCCAAAAATGTAAAATGAATTTTTCTATTAAAGATGCTATTTTAAACTTCATTGGCATAATTGAAGAAATTATTAGAGTTTGTTTAGCATACTTCCAAGAGATAGACCCTCTAACCAACATGAAAATGTATCTTGATGTAAAGCACACGCTATTTATCATTATGCAAAATCAAAGTCAAAAGATTCAATAATTTATTGTTAGATCTCCAATAGGAGGGCATATAGTCTCATACTCTCATGCCCTCTTCAAAAAATGCATCACTTCCAAAATCACTCAATAATGATTTATTAAGTAAGTTACAAAGACAAAAAAATTAAAAAATAATTACAGAAAAAAAATACATGAACTAAAAAAAATAACTGACATTACTCTTTTAAGTCTTAAATATCATGTTAATATCTAGTTTGAAAAATACTCTTTTACATTATCAATACATGTATTGTGTATTTATAAATTAGTAATATATGATTAAAAGTTAATAATCAACTATTCAAAATACCAACACATCATTGATTTAAGTGAGATTGAATTTGGATCTTTTAAACAAAATTTTGAAATTTAATCCTTGTAGAGAGGAATGAATATTTTTTAATATATATTAATTATTAATAAAATTGATAATTACTCTACATCAATGTATATCATAATAAAAAACAAAAATCAACTATTGAAATCTGATAACTTGTTAAATATCTAAGCTTTCATAAACTCGATCAATTACCCAATGGCCAATAATATGTAAATTCAATAAAATGAAACACATCAAATTACAAGTTTAAAGTGATTCAATTAAATGCAATAGTTTTTTGAAAAGGCAAACATAAATTTATTAAGAATAAAGAGAGCACAATGTGTCCAAGGTACAGCCTTATAAAGTACAGGCTTAGACTTTGTTTGGGGGAGGGATTTTAGAGGGGAAGGAAAGGAAGGGGAAGGCTTAGGTGGTGACATCTCCTTATTTGGGAGTTTTAATTTTTGAGAAAAAGGATTTGAGGATTTTTAAAAATTGTTGTTCCCCCAATTTGGGGGTTTTTAGAAGGAAAAATAATTAAAATTATTATCCTATACCAACTACAAATTCAAAAATATATTAAAATATATTTTTAATATATTTTTACATTAAAATTATATAATTTTTACATTTAACATCTTATTAACTCTTAATTTTCCCCTCTTAATATATTTTTAACTCCCAAACAAAAAGGAAGAAACTTCCTTCATTTACCTCCCTTTCCTTCCCCCTCCCTTCTCCTTTAATCTCTTTCCTTTCCTTCCCTTCCTAACTCTCAAACAAAGCCTTAGAGAAAACACTAACTATACTCTCCAACAACAACCCTTAAAACAACACCATAAAAATACCTCCCCAAAAACACATCAACTCCCGTTTATCAAAGTCCCACTTTTCGAATCTAGAACACAAACAAACCAGTATAAAATGATTCTTCATAAATATGCAATGACGAATAGAAATTTAAACAACTTTTTCATAACACGTTAACATACACGTTTAAAAAATCCTGCTGTTCTTGAAGTATATATATTCAAATTTATGAAAAGAAATTGCGTTTTAATTGATTTATTCTATGATTTTTTTAAGATAAGTGTGAAAAGTTATTGAGTAAAATATTATTTTAAAAATATGAAGTTTTGGTTCAACTAAAAATAAAGCGACTTTTAAATTTAGTATTGAAATTTTCATTTTTGAATTTATTAAATCTTTGATAATATGTTCCATTAGGAATATTTGTTTTGCCGACAAAATGCCTGACAGATGTCATACAACTGAATTATACATATTAGAACTCGATTCTCCATTGCGTGTATTTTTTTATTAAAAGAAATAAAAGTCATTTAGGTGATTTTAATTTATATAAAAGGAATTAATATTCAAATACCAGATTATTAGTTGCAGAAAACCATAGTAAAATCAGAGCATTTTTCCTTTCCCAGGAGGACAAGCCGTGTCTGGGTCCAGTTAGTGAAGTCGCTATATATATATATATATATATATATATATACACACACACACACTATAGTACAATACCTTTCTTGATCCTCTAATCGAACAAAGTTAATAATTAAAGGAAGTTTCATGGAAAGAGGGATATATGCATGTCAACATCTGCATAACCAACAAATAAAATGAGCAATCTGCAACTGCATTCTTCAAATATTATCTCTATACTTCCATACTTTAATGCCTTCCATTTCATGTATGTATTATAAGGTGAAATTCAAACTCTAATAGTCTTCTTCCTACCCGTCAATGTATAATTATTTGTATGTTACGTGTACTATTGGTTCTTTTTTGTACATAAACAAAATTGTTGATTACAAAAGATCGAGAATGAACCACCGCTTATATGGTGTTGCAGATGTTATTGTGAATGCAATCAGCTGCAAATGTTATTATGAACATATTGCTCAAGGATAAATAGTTCAACCATCTTTCTGTGAAGGTAATAATCTCTCTTAAGTCTTAACCAATCTTTTACTTCTACCCGTCTTATTATTGTGGTGCGGGCAGTGTTTCAATTCAACTATATATACAATATTGAAACAGGAAAATTTTGATCTGTGTAGTATTCTTAATTTGTTTCTGTGAAATTCTAACCTTTTAAAACTAAATTAACTCTTATCCTCTCACCGACATAAAGATTTCAAATTTTCAAATGTTTTCATTTTTTTATAAAATAAAATTGGGAGGGACAGTGTGACGTGAAATAAGGAAAAGTTTGGTTCAATTAACAATATACAAAACTGTTTTATTTTTATTTTTATAACGAGTAATTGATAGTATCTCATTTGTTTTATTCTTTATTTTAGTGAATTGAGATCCCAATGAATTTTAAAATGATTACATTTTACATTTTTAGTTAATAATAATAAAGTTTCTTATTTGCTTCCTTGTTGTTTTGTCTATCTAGCTAGTCTTTCTTAATTTTTAAAATTAAATTCACAACACTTGCTATGAAACAGAAACAATACACTTGTTATGATTGTTCGTAGTTTTATAAGAAGTAATTTAATCATATTTTAAGTGATGATGTGAGATCTTCAATAATATTCTAAGTTAATGTTTGAAAATCTTTTGGACTTTCTCACTTTTATTGTATCATTATTAGTATTATTGTTATTTAATTATAAAAATTATTAAAAATAATTTTATATCAAGATAAATTAATTAAAAATGATTAATGAAATCTAATTTAATCTTAAAAACCTTCTTAAGAAGGAGTATTTACTAAGTCTTATTCCCTACTTACATATACTATCATTATAACTACTTCACTAATTAACATAATCTTCTACATTATTCTAAATGGATGTTTTCTTTATCAATAAATATTAATTTATTAAAATATTAATTTTATTAATAAATATGATGAAATTTATAATTATTTTCTGCTTTTATTATCCCTTAATCATTTAATCCAATTTATTCTAAATTGATGTAGAAAATCTTTACTGCCTCCATGATCAGTCTCACAGTGTCACTGTTGCGATCATCACAATCTTATCACCATTGTATTTTTTTTCAATCATCACGTGTGGACAAATATTGCTTTTATTTAAAATAATTACATAAATTTATAATTTAACTTATTATTAAAATTTTACGTTCTAAATAGTTGTACAGTATAAATACAAAAATATAATTTGAACTAATTTCATTTTTTACAAAATTAGAATTCTAAATTTTAGTTCTTATTTTGCGTGGCAAATAGACTTTAAAGAAAAAATCTTTCTCCAACATTGAAGAAACAAATATTAATTTTTTTTCCCGTTGAATGATCCGATCATCCCATGCGGCCATGCCCCACCCATCCTTCAATCATGTTTTAAATTTGATCCATCTTTGTTTACCCAAAATTTAAGATTTAAGAAACACAATTAATTTTGACGACCCTTATTTCCTGTTTAACTGTTTTCTGCCCACTGTCTCTATTTGTTCCGTTTTATTATTTCATAAACAATTTTTTAAAATTGATTTGCTTAAGTTTTGTTGAAAGATTGAAGAGTAATTTCTATGTTTTTACACTATCATCTTAATTCCATTTTAGTATTTACTAATAATTCAGTTTATGTACAGTATAAGATACATATTTACTTTATATAATTATTATTTAAGACATAACTTTTTTATTAGTTAGTGAAGAGGGTGTAAATTGTGAAATAGACCTCTAAAAGAGTTAAAAAAGAATATTAAGCATTCATAAGTAAGAGAATAAGGAGTATATTATACGCAATTAATAGAGAAATTTAATGAAATAAAAATTGAGATAGATACATGAGCGTGAGAACAAAAGATACGAATAAAAATGAATGACTCCCGCGTTTGATTTTGGATTTGTCACCGCAACGGCGTGCATTTTGCCATAATACACGGAGTGCATGCTTCTCGAGTTACAGCGACCGGTTGTGCTGGGAAGCAGCTATAATCTATTAGGCAAGGCAAAGAAAGTGTGTTATTAATTTTTCATTCACAAATAGTTATATACGCTTCAATAAATATTCTGGACACACATTTTGATTGATTAAAATTTATGAAAAAAATTTAATAATTAGTTAATTACTCTTTAAATAAATGTGTTAGAGAGTAATATTTTGTTGCTTGCCAGCAGCACTCGTCTAACACATAGGAGCAACAAGTTAGCATACGCGTTGGGTGGGATAGCTTTGCATTATTTATAGGTTTCTCACTTTCTTTGTGTGATTTCACTCAGAAGCAGTTAAGTTAGGGGCGGATATCTATTGAATTTTTAAGAATCTAATTCATATCTATTTAAATGGATTAAATTTTAAATTTATATTCATATTCTTTAAAAGAATAATTTAGATTCAAAATCCAATTCATTTAAATAAATATGGATTAGATCATATCCAATTTATATTCACTTGAATGTTATAAAAATTATTTTACAAAATTTAATAATTAAATGTTAAAAAATAAAAATTTAATATATGTCTATTTAAGAACTATTTTCAATTAAATTTGATCAAGACTATTCTTGATCCTTGATGAAGACTATTTTTTATCAGATTAAAATATTTTTGGCCTATCTCAGAACAATTTCGGACTAGCTACCAGAAACAACAAAGGTAACACTAACATTTTCACCTCTTCTGCCGTGCGTCATAGTTGGTTTGTTGATGTACATATTATTTGTATATATGTCAGTGGCCATTGCCACGCTCTGTGAAATGCGAATCATTCAATCCCACGCATTAGCATTAGTGACTGCTCCACTTGTCACTACTTAGTTATTCCTCCGTTTCAACCATATATTCTTTTCAATACTACACTAAATAAATAATCTCATGCATCCTCTCTTGCAATGCAAATCAATATATTCAATATTTTCCTAAAGTGAAGGTTCTAAGTCTCGTGCTGTTGTGGCCATTAAACACACTTTCCACTATAGGAAGCGTCACGTTTACTTTTCCTGCATCAACTCATAACACGAAAAGGCTTCTATTAGAATTTGGAAAGAAAAAAAAAAAGCTAATAAAACAATTTTATAATAAATGACAAAAAGTAAAAGAGAATATAATTTGGCGGGTAACTGAAGAATACTGCTCTTAAATCGTGAACCGAAATTTCGTCCAAGGAGGGAAATGATGCGTATATTCTATTTCTGGGGATTCTGTTGCATAAGGTGAAAATCTCGTGAATGGAAACGGAAATTTAAATTTAATTGTTGTTTGTTTCAGATGCGCTTGCGTTATTTATTTATTTATTAGTATAATAATAATAATATTCGTTTCCTCCTCTGAAGGGTTTCAGGTTGCAGAGAAAGAGGGAGACGAAAACCAGAATACCACTATCACCATCAGAGTAATAAATAGTCTCTTTATTTTCCCGGTAAGTCCACGCGCCACTATGGTTACTTACTACATAAGCAAGTCATAATATACATTAGGCAGTAATCACTATATAAGCTTATAGTTTACTGTGCAATTGAAAATGATTGATTAGAATTTAGAGACCAGTGATTGGTAAACTACGACTTTGAATTATAACGTAACGACAAATATCAGTGGAAATTTGAACTGATTTTTTTTTTTGGTGGAACATGTTTTGGAGTGTTAAATTCCAAAGTAGGAAGACTGAACTTAGTTATTTTTTTTTTTTTTTGGTGATCGGGTGAGGTTTGTTCTGAGAGTGGTAGTGGAACTTAAATGATAAAAATGGTTATTATAATATACTGTGAAGTAGTATTGAGGCATATTAGGTGGTGACGGTGTCATCTCTCCTGCGACAGTTTTTGGAAGTATGAGTTTCTCCAAGGGTTCACCTGGCAGCCAGACGCCGCGTGATTTAGAAGTTGGGTCTCCTGCTAGCTTCTCTGCTGATTTTGATGATGGAGACTTTTCTGCTGATCCATTTGATGTTACCAGAACAAAGAATGCTCCGGTTCAACGCCTCAGGCGTTGGAGGGTATGTGTCAACTCTTCTAATTCACTTTCTTGCTGTTACTATTATTGTCATATCATTTTTAATAATAATAACATGATTGATACTGTTTCTTTGATTTAGAATTTTTACAGAATAAATGTATAAATCCCATGGGCATGGATTACTTTTTTTATTTATCCGCAAATGTTACTTTGTTATTTTTGTTAGAAATATCAGTTTGGGATTTGAACACACGATCTCTCCTTCCTCCCTTCTCCCTTCACCCTTCCCCAACCACTGGGTCAACCTTAAAATCTTCCCCATGGGCATGGGTTACTATATCAATGAAACTAGTTAAAATTGTTTGCAGTTTTAGCTTATGCAATAATCTTGTGGGTTGGGCATTTGTTGGTCTCCCTAGCAGGCTATTGGTGCCTTGTCTTGTAGGATTTTGGTTGCCATCCCCTTCCTATCACTTCTGTATGTGTGTGCCTGCATATATATATATATATATATATATATATATATAGGTGTGGGATCCAGTTGTTTAACCAGTATATGTTGCCAAACTTTACTATATCTACTGACACAAACACAGACAGAGAGAGGGATGGAGGGAGGGAGAAAGAGAGAGAGAGAGTGCTGCTTCCTTTCATTTTAATGGTCTACAGGATTTAAATTAAGAGTGCAGAAGGGGAATGGATCCTCTTTGTGAGTTTTTTCATGTGTTACGGTCATGTGAAGAGAGACAAAGACATGGAGAAAATAGGGCCTCAACTGGGGTGGGGTGTTGTTTAGGGTCTCTTGAACTCAAATAAGAAGATGCATTCCCCAAATGAAGCCTTAACTGGATAGATGGTATGGTTTCAGGGAGACATGTTTGAAAAAATACATAGATAATCAAAATGGCTCAAAGAATACAAAGTCCAAGTACTGGCTGATTGGTAATAGCCATATAAATTTGAGTTTTGTTTCATTTAAAGGTCTATGGGGAAGAAGTGGAAATTTCTTCCCTGTTAATACAAGATTTTAAAATTCATGCAGCTATCTATATTAATTGACGCAATGATTTGAACTTATACTAGTTTAACATTAGTACTCATTTGTTGTCAAACCTAAGTTCCTTTTCTGCTGTGGGCTATAGGACAAGTTTATACAATCTGTTTCTAATGAATTTACCATTAAGAGGTCCAAAATTATAGTTTTAAAGTATGAGACTAAACAAGGTCATTTTTCTTGTTATGTTTGTTTAATATATACATTCTTAATTCAATATCAATGAAACACGGGAACAAGGACCTGTCTCCACAAAGCATGAAGGAGAGAACTGATAAAAATATACAATACTACTAGAAAGATAGGGAGTGGAATGAAGTTTTGTTGCCAAAGACTCAACATTTCTAACAACAAATCTGGAGTAGATTAGAGTATTCAAGAGAACACAGTACAAAGTCTAATTAGCACAGTTTTGGGATCTTCCGTACTGTTTTGAACATCTTGTGAATCTCTTCCAAAACACTGTACTCCAAAGGATTGGATTCTTGGCACTTTTTTTACTACCATTGTTTACCAAGATTGGATCAGCCAATCGTAGAAAGTATTACTTGGAATACCTTTCTATACTTGCAAATAAGATATTGGACGTGTTGTCAGGACTACCAGCAGCAGTCCAGATATTTACTATCTACAGACAGCAACGTCAAAAAGCTCAGTTCTTAATCCTTCTAGAGAATCATGGTAGTGAGGGGTTAACCCTGCCTCGTAATTTTGGGAAAAGAACATAAGAGGCAGAAAGGCCAGCTTTGATCCTTTGATTTCTGCACTAACTCCAGCTATGCTTTGTAGCAGAGAATATTTTGATTGAAGATTGTGTTGTATCCATTTCAAATTTTATTGACAACCATTGATGTGTACAGAAGCCAAGAGGGAGGAAATATTCCTGTAATTATTTTAACAGAGTTGTGCTTGAAGACGAAATGGACCCCTTGTTTGCTGGAAACTAGATAGTTAGGAGAGAGCATCCATTAGGAAGCTACAGTGAGAAAAGTCCATATGTTTCTTGTAAAGGTCATTGAAGGATACTGCGCTTATTAATGGGACAAAAGGTAATGAGAGATTTAATGTAATAATTTAAATATTAGGAGGATTGATGTTATTCACAGTTGCAAATAAAGCAAGAATGGAATTGGAGACTAGAATGTTAGAGTGATAAGCATTTGTAGGGAAGACAAAAAGAAGAAAGCACTAAGCTTGACTATCAACTCTTTTAAGTCAAGTCAAGTCTTGAATTCATTAAATTACTAGAAAAGTTTGAAATTCTCACATGGGAAAAAAGTTTTGTGAAAAGAAACTGAGTACTACTACAGTTCTGGTAGTTTGTTGGTCCTAATTGACACTTAATAATTGACTTTTCCATGCTAGTTTGAAGATTAAAGATACATTATTTTTATGATGGCTCTTCTGAAGTTGCAATTATTGTCCAACAAAAAAAAAAAAAAAACCTCTGTTTCCAAAACTGGCTGAGGACAAGATACAGAGCATTTTCTTGATCTTGCATCAGGGACTTGAAGCTATCATTCTATATTATTTCAGCAGTATCAGTTCCATGTTACAATTATCGTGTTAACATCAATTGCTACATGTATTTGACTATTTTGAGACATTGTGCGTTTATTTATTTTTTATTTGGTAGACAATGCTTTGTTCATTGACCAGACAAATAATTCCTTTTGTGTTTCAGCAAGCGGCACTTGTGCTCAATGCTTCTCGTCGATTTCGTTACACCTTGGACTTAAAGAAAGAAGAAGAGAAGAAACGAGTATTAAGAATTGTTATAGTGCATACACGGGCCATTCAAGTTCGGTTATTGAGTTGACTTTCTTTATCATTGCTCATTTTGCATGTGTTAAGTGAACTAATTAATTAATTTACTCTATTAGGCCGCATATCGATTCAAGGAAGCCGGGCAAATGAATGGTGAGCCATTAGATTGTTCTCACTATTATGTCTCCAAATTGTAGTTTACTAGTAATTCACATTAGTTTTCCTATTTAGAACTTACTCCTGTCTTCTAATTTGTTAGAAGTAACTAGATTTTTATTATTGTTCTAAAATTTATGAAATTTATTCTCTTAATGTTATTTTACTTATCTTATACAGTATATCTTTTTCTTTGGTTTTTATTCTGCTAATCTGCATATGAGGTCAGTACTTTGGTCTGTTTGGCTATGTAGGTTGTCAGTTCTAGACTTCTAGTAGTTGGTGAACATAATCGGTTGTGTTTATTGTACTTTGTACCATTTTTGCTCATAAAGAAAGGTCA
This sequence comes from Glycine tomentella, assembly GCA_007407185.1. Taxonomy (NCBI): domain Eukaryota; kingdom Viridiplantae; phylum Streptophyta; class Magnoliopsida; order Fabales; family Fabaceae; genus Glycine; species Glycine tomentella. The sequence continues at coordinate 3,063,385 of PYAF01001630.1, read as the reverse complement.
CTTTAGTTACTGCTATACTATCACCTGATTAGCTGCATAATGGTCTGGAAAAAGTCTGAAATTATATGTCCTTGGTATCACTGATCTCCCTTGATAAGACATGTTGATGTTAATGACCTAATATTCATGTGAGTTGATGAATATTTGTCTGGAAAACCTGTAGCTTAGAAGTCAAGTATTGTAATTGTTTTGACATAGCAGGTTTTTATTGATATTTATTCCAAGATTGATGGCTGACATGTTGTTTAATATGAACTAATTATCTTTTTAGCAAATTTACTTCCTTTTAACATTTCGATTGTAATTTTATGACTTGCTCATTCGCTTTTATATAGTTTTGTTACTATATATTTATATGTTAGTTTTTAGCATAAATAATGTTTAATAATTATTCTTACAGAGATTTTTAATGGTCTTATTCATTGAAAGTGTTCTCATTTTTGTCTTCCGTTACCCTTTTGTCTTTCGTGCTATCCTTTTCAATTTATGATGATCAAAGGTGTTTCCATGCTTGTTTTCTTGTATTAATTCTAAACTATTTCCAGGATATATCCAGTTATTATTTGTGATATTGATTTTAGTGCTAGAGCCTTGGACACAATTATCATTTGGGGATTCTAGTGCTATCCTATTTTACAATGATAAAAAGGTGTTTGTAGTATTATCTTTATGTCTAAAGTGTTACCAGGATATTTCCAATTATCATTTGTGATTATCTTTCTAATGCCAGAGGCCTAGAGTCTTGGGCACGATTATCATTTTGGGATTCTACTGCTATCCTTTTTTACAGTGATAAAAGGTGTTTGTAGTATTAATTTAATTCTGAACTTAAATAACAAAGTTGAAAGTGCTTTGGTGTGCTGATGCTTGGTGCTCCCTAGATCTTTATTAAATTATTTTGAGTTAGTTGGTCTGGTATATTAAAAGCATAGGCACTATTTTTTTTTCTTTTCAATATCAATGCTCAGTGCATTTAACTGTTGGGATTAGGAACTATAAAACCTCCTTCAAGCTCCACTGGAGAATTTTCGGTTGGACAAGAAAAACTTTCTTCAATTTCTAGGGACCGTGATGCTACTGCTTTGCAGGAAAATGGAGGGGTAATTGCGCTGAGAATAATTTTCTTAAATCTGAATTTTATTGATTAGTGTCATAATATTCACATGATTCTTCTGAGCCACTTTATAAGGTTGTAGGGTTATCACATTTGTTGAAAACCAATTTAGAGAAGGGGATTCAGAGTGATGATGCTGACTTGCTGAAACGGCGGAGTGCATTCGGCTCCAACAACTACCCACGAAAGAGTGGAAGAAGTTTTTTGGTAAATTTTGGTGCACATTAAGCATTTGATAATCCTCTTTTTATTGGAGGGTTATTGTATTGATGTCTTTGTTTTTGTTACCTTCCTTAGATGTTTATGTGGGATGCTTGCAAGGATCTGACCTTGGTTATTTTAATGGTAGCTGCAATGGCTTCATTAGCACTGGGGATAAAATCTGAGGTGAGATTGGCTTACAAAGTTATGATGCAATTCTTTGTTCTCATATTGTGAAAAAGAAAGTCCTGTCAGGAGTCGGTTTTTTTACTTAGTGGAGACAGTGGACTTGTCCATTCCAAACGTACACTTTTTTTTTTTAAAAAAAATGCATAAAAATATTAATGTCTTGAACTTGCACTTGTCTTTAATTACTGTATCCCCCCCCCCCCCCCTCTCACTAACTCAGCCCACATACAAAAGTTAATCCTCCTACCATGTACTCTCTTATTGCCCATTTTCTTGTAATTCTTCCTTATTGCTATTCTTGGATAATGTCAGTTGCATGCTAGACAGTTTTCCTTTCCTTTTGTTATAATGCTATATAGATCTTAAGTGTACAACCCTTCAGTTAGCTTAGTCACTATCAGACCAGTATCGTGATATCATCTGTATACCAGGCTACCAGCACATGTACATAACTATATGCAAGTGCTTTTTATTTGGCTAATGTAGTGGAAACTGGGAACATTTGCTAGTATACAAATGTACTCATATTTAATAGGTCAGGAGTGTTTCTTGAGTTGCAGTCTACATTTAAAAATCAATATTGCTTAAACAAAAAATAGACCATCCATTCTGTTACTTGGCAAACTAAGTAATCAAATCAGCCTGGATGCTGTTATGTGATTTATAGTGTGTTTGGTTTTGACTTTTGATTGCTTTTTGAGATTTTTTCTTCTTCTCAAAAGTTCTCTTATAAAGAGTTGATTACAAGCTGTTTTGGAAACTAAATAAGGTAATCCAAACACACATTTGTTAGGCTCCTGTTATATGTTGCAGAGTTAAAAATGATGGTATTGGACTGTATAGGTTCGATTTTATCTGATATTTTCTATAATAAAATCTGCTGATGGTTATGAAAGCTAGATGGTTAAGTACATGCTTCCTTATTGACAATTTTTATCTACTGTTGCTCATTGGGGTGGGTGGGGGGATTAATTTTTGGTCAGTATCAGCCTATCAGGAAAGGCAGTAAATAAATTTTGTACATGGAGTTTGGTGTATACAAAAAGTATTCACAAATTTAGTTGCTCATGCAAGTGCTGGAATTTTGAGCTTGGTGTCAGTGGTGTGAATTTGGTGTCTTCATCAATGTTTAATTTGATCCAAGTCCAACCTTTGCATATTATTTGAATCTGTCCTATCCTATCTGAATGGAAAACTTTGGATTTGTGAGCTTTTGGAGGTTATTTATGACTTTTGAGCATATTTTGGGAGCATATTTTGGTTGATAATTCCAAGTGAATTGTAAGGTATTGGTAGAGCCTCAAGACTTAATCACCACATTTTTATGATTTATGTAAAAGTTGCATGCTTTTTGACTGTATCTTGTAACATCAACAAATTCATTTGACCTTTAGTGTTCCTTTGTATTTCTCAGTTCATCCCTTCATAATCTGGGATTAGGAACATGTTTTTGTTAATCCTAGGAATTAGGTTTATCATGTTCAGAATTAATTCTGTTTCAGGGTATTAAGGAAGGATGGTATGACGGGGGAAGCATTGCTTTTGCAGTTATTCTTGTTATTCTTGTTACAGGTATTGATATATTGTCTTTGGAAAGTTGATAATGCATTAAAGCATTTAGTTACATGCTTTAAGATTCTGTTTCTGAATTTTCTATTTGATATAAAATGCATTTGGTGGAGACACAAGTCCATTATCAACTGTCATTTATTATGGATGTTATCGTAATAATATTCTCCTTTAACGGGCAACACACCCTCCTTTGTTTGTCCTCTTTCATAGCTATAAGTGATTATAAGCAGTCTCTTCAGTTTAAAGACCTAAATGAGCACAAAAGAAACATACATTTGGAGGTTTGTTTTTGGCTTAACAATACTTTTATTATTGTTATTATTATTATTAACTTCATATTTCAATTTGTTCTTGAGAAGGTTATTCGAGATGGTAGAAGAGTCGAGATCTCCATATATGATGTTGTTGTTGGTGATGTTATACCCCTTAACATTGGTAATCAGGTATGTCTTGTTATTTTTGCATATCATGCCTAATGGTTGAATTTTTTGTTATTTAGTTCTTAACTGATCTTTTCTAGGTCCCTGCTGATGGAGTTTTGATCACTGGTCACTCTCTTGCAATTGATGAATCAAGTATGACTGGGGAGAGCAAGATTGTAAGTGTTTATTTCTTTCTTGTGGAGAATAATAAGGTTAATTACTGCTCTCTTTTCCTAAGTAGATCATAATTTTTCCTTTTGCAGGTCGAAAAAAATTCTAATGATCCTTTTCTGATTTCTGGATGTAAAGTTGCAGATGGCAGTGGAACTATGCTGGTAAATTTTGGACTTTCAATTTTCCTTCTATTTGTAATTATAAGTGGATTTTGATGTACCTATAAGTGGACCTTAACTCTTATACCTTAGATGGGAATTGTTCCCAAATATGTGTAAAACACCATTTTGGTCTTTGAAAGATTTGAGGTGGTCCATACTAGTCCTTGAAAGATGAAAAAATGATCGATTTAATCTTTGAAAGATTTGAGGTGGTCTTTAAATTGATTGACATTTTCAGCTTTTAGGGATTAATGTAATTGTTGGAACTTGGAAGGCCGCCTTAATTACGGACCGCCTTAGTTGTAGAGGGTTGCCTGAAGTGCAACTAGGAGGGTGGTGGTTTTGTCCCACATCGGCTAGTGATACGGCCAAATTGAAGTATATAAGTTGAGGATGATTCTTACCTTATAAGTTGGTTTTGTAGGGTTGAGTTAGGCCCAAGCCCACATTCTAAGAGTAACTAACTTCAAATCTTTCAGAAACTAAAATGGTGTTTTACTAAAACTGTGTACTTACAGGGAAGCTTTTCCTATTTGGGTCTATAAGGAAATTTCTTGATTTTTTTTTTTTTTCCTGGAAAAGTCACTCTGAAATGATGTCAATTATTCATCTAGTGCATGCTGTTCAGGAAAGGATTTAATTCCCTGTTTGGTTTTTGAAAACAACTGCAGCAGAGAGAAATTAAAGGGGTGACATATGTATTAAATTGTACTGAAATTCTTTGAATATTTTATTTTTTGGTAAAATTCTTTCAATAATTGAATATATTAAATTGATTATATTTATTCTTTTTTTAGTTTTAGTCCACCTGTTTTATTGATTAAACAGATTTTTTTTCCTGATGTTTCTTTTTGTTTGTTGCTCTCCTTCCTCAGGTAACGGCTGTTGGTATTAATACTGAATGGGGGCTTCTAATGGCCAGCATTTCAGAAGACAATGGTGAAGAAACTCCTTTGCAGGTCCCCTTTTTACATGCAGTTTGTTTTTTTATTTTCTGCTTCTAATAGTATGTTAACCTATATGAAGTTCTCAATATAGGTACGCTTAAATGGTCTCGCTACCTTAATTGGTATTGTTGGACTCTCTGTGGCTGTTGTTGTTCTAATGGTGCTACTAGCCAGGTTTCTATCTGTTTCTTTATGATTTAATTGTATTTTGGTTTAAATTGCAAATCTTTAACTCTGACCCTGTATCACATAGAACCCTGTGGTGTATTCTTTGTAGTTAACATCCCTTGGGATTTCAGTTCTGTCAAAACCTGCTTAAATTTAAGCATATGGCTTATTCTCTACTAACTCATTTGATTAACTATCAAAATTGAAAGCAAGGGTAATTTTCCATTTGTTGAGTTAATTGCCAAAATTAATATTGGTTATTTGCCATATATTGAAATTGAAAGTTTAAGCATGTTACTTGCCAGCCATGAAATCACAGGATTATTTGCCAAATGGTCAAAGTTGAAGTGTATAATTTGTAATTTATTTATTTTTTAAACATTTTTCTGAAATGGCAACCTATAAGCACAGATATTTCTCTGGGCATACTAAAAACCCAGATGGAAGTGTTCAATTTATAGCGGGCAAGACCAAAGTTGGTGACGCTATTGATGGAGTAATTAAGATATTCACTGTCGCGGTATGTACATTGATAAGTACTAGACTACCTGAACATATACGATCCATTTGCAGATAGATGTTCATAAACTTTCACAAGCTATAACATTAATAACTGAGGTGATTGTAATCTGTTGAATATGCAGGTCACCATTGTAGTCGTTGCAGTGCCTGAAGGGTTGCCTTTAGCAGTTACCTTAACGTAAGTTTGATAATTTTTATCTAGATTTTACCTAGTCTTGATGGATATGTGATAACATTAACATTGCTGCTACTGCACATTATGGATAACAATATCATTGTCCTTGTTCTTTAATATGATATATAGATTTTATCCTTAATTCTTTTAATGAGTGTACCCAATATTGGTCCAATGTAGATTTTCTGACAATTTTCTATCTCATGGCTTTTTTTTTTTTTTAATTTCAATTTTATTTTCTTATCATTATATGATGCCACCATTATCTCTATTCTATCCATTTTAGATTGTCAATATGCTCTTTAATATCTAAGATATTGTTCTCTCTCTCTCTTTGAATCTTATTTCTCTCTACTAACACTGTTTCACATCAACTATTTTATAGACTTGCCTACTCAATGAAAAAAATGATGGCAGATAAAGCTTTGGTATGCCAACTTTTGTTTGTGCTATAGGATTTTGGCATATCTATTTGAGAAATGCTGTTTGATATAACACATTGAATTGCAGGTGAGGAGGCTTTCTGCCTGTGAGACAATGGGGTCAGCCACAACCATTTGCAGTGATAAGACTGGAACATTGACTATGAATCAGGTTAGTTCTGATTCAGTATTGGAACCCTATTTATAATATTTATGGTAAGTTACACATACTTGTTGGAGAGCACTTGTTGCAAATATTTTAATTCTATTGTGGCATATGTGCTTCCCAACTTATGTCAAGTAGGAGAGATATCAACTTGTAAGATTAGGAGTTTAGAATTTCAACTAACCTGTCAATGTGATATCTTATCAAACTAACATGAATAGGCAATGGATCACGGTCTGAGGGTTGATCATTAACTATTTATTTTGGGTGAATAGTTTTAGGAAGTAGTTTATTTCTGTTGGCATTGATGAAGATAATAATGTGTCCAGCAAATTTTAATTTCACCTAAATTCTGATATAGATGACTGTGGTTGAGGCTTGGATTGGTGGTGGGAAGAAGATTGATGATCCTCATGATGTATCACAGTTCTCTCGTATGCTCTGCTCTTTGCTGATTGAAGGTGTTGCACAGAACACTAATGGAAGTGTATATATCGCTGAGGTATGATAGAAATGTTTTACTTTGCTCAGTCCCCCCCCCCCCCCCCCCCCCCCCAACAATAATTACTACTTTATGAATGATTCTATTCGCAACAGGGGTTTAATGATGTTGAGGTTTCTGGATCACCAACAGAAAAGGCAATATTAGAGTGGGGAATTAAGGTCTGTTTTGAAACTTAAAATTTCAACTTCATTTTAAGGAGCTTTATGCAATTACAACTAGTTATGACTGTTAGATCAAATTTCAGCTTGGGATGAATTTTGACACTGCCAGATCAAAATCATCAATTATTCATGTATTCCCATTCAATTCAGACAAAAAGCGAGGAGGAGTTGCAACATGGGTGGTAATACCTTGTTGCCATTTTAATTCAAATATGTACATTTTTTGCTTCTGTTCTAAACTGATTAGGGAGCTAATATATTATATGATAATGTAGTATATTTTGTTTGTCATCTAGACCACTATTGCTAATAATTTTATACTTTTCTGCAGTCTGACTCTGAAGTCCATATACATTGGAAAGGTGCTGCTGAGATAGTCCTAGCTTGCTGTACACGGTATTTTGATGCTAATGATCAGTTGGTGGAGATGGATGAAGAAAAGGTTGAGGAAATAGTTAAATATTTAGATCAATAGTTAAGCAAAGGCATTGGCATATCTTAATAGAATTTTTGCTAGTTTTCCTATTATGCCTCCTCTTTTCTGTATCTTTTATCATTACGTACACTCATGAAACAAAAAGCAAATACAAGTATTACATGAACTGTTGGATGGCATTTGATTCTTGTTTTTGACTGATTTTGATAATGTTCTCTTAAGTAAATTTTTCTGGCTCGCAGATGTCAACTTTTAAAAAAGCTATTGAAGATATGGCTGCTGATAGTCTACGTTGTGTTGCGATTGCATATAGATCATATGAAATGAAGAATGTTCCAACTAGTGAGGAAGAACTTGCTCACTGGTCATTACCAGAGGATAATCTTGTTTTATTGGCTATTATTGGCCTAAAGGTAATATATCCTCTAGAAATTAGATTGTCATGGAGTTGGGAACCCATGAATGAGAGAGTTGACACATAGAATGAAATAAAGAATGAAAAGGAGCTGTTATTGATATATGAAACTTTATGAATAGAGCTAATGCTCAGTTCACAATTTTTATCTTCTCAGAATTATCCCTGTTGCCTTACATCCCACCATCTATCTTTTAAGTAACTGCTGTATGCCTGTAACTGTCAAACCTTGCTATTTGTTTGTCCTCCCTCTATTCTTCCAAGTTATAACCCTTTAGTCGTAATGCATTGTCATCTTTGTTATGTTACCAGTATTAATACGTCCTGATTGTATTCTTGTCTAATATTATATTACTCACATTTTTTTCCTTTTTGTTAGTTTTATGTTGAATCTCACTAGCACTATTCTTAGTCATTTTGTTGCATGACTTCCACACATTAATTTCTATCATTTCAATATGTTCTTACTATTTGTCTTATGTGCCCATTATGCATTGAAATGCAGGATCCTTGTCGACCTGGTGTCAAAGATGCAGTGCAGCTTTGCCAAAATGCTGGGGTTGAGGTATTAATACATGCTTTTGATGTTGAAAGTCATTTGTTCCATTTAGCGACTGTGGTTATTGAGACGAGTATAACATGTTATGGTACTCTATTTGTACTGCTAAGTGGCCAATGTTTCCACCCATTGATGACTTTTAGCACCTGTTTGGTAAGAGGGAAATAGGAGGAGGAGAGAGGATGAAATTAATTTGTCGTGTTTGGTGTGAGAAAAAGAGAATGGAAATATTTTAAAAAATGATGGGAACTATTTGCAAAAAAAAAAAAAAAAAAAAAAAAAAAAAAAATCTTGATATAAATTGAGAAAACTATGAAGTTTTTCCCAAAATAATAATCTAATTTAAAGGGGCGTTTGTAAGAGCTTATTTCATGGAGAAACCTATAAAAATAAGCTCTTTTTAGCTTATTTTAGTTTCACAATCAAGCTGATGAATAAGCTATTATTTGATTTTATTGAATAAGTGCTTATTTAAGATATTTACCCAAACATGCCCTGTGACATTAACTCTCTCTTCCTTTTGTCTAAGCTGCTCCTTATGAGTCTTGAGAAAATTGCAACCCCAAATTGTTCCACTAGAGGATAGTCAAGAAACTATCACCAAGGCTTACAGAGTTTTGCATGCTCCTCTTGAGGCTTCTATTATTGGGCAAGGTTCTCTTTGTTTATCACAATAAGAGCTAGTAAGCATCATATGTGTTATAATCCTCTACAGTCTTCATTGTCTGACATGCTCATCAAGAATATAAGATACAGAAACCACCAATGAATCTGCTAGGATTCCTTATATGAAGAAACCTTGGGTGAGATGAAGAGCCTTAGCCTGCGCTACATGCTGTAGGGAAATACCAGGTTCTGACTTAGGCATAATCTATTCATCCCAGAAGTTAACTTAACCTTCTTACTGTTCCTTTCCAATTGGTCCACTACTTCACTTCTCCAGGACCATCACTGGTTATTGTAATCACCTATCCAGTAATGTCTTTAATTCGACAATCCAGTTTTTAATTTTGTAAGACCGCAGATATGCTAATAGTGAATACCCAACCTAATCCAGAGTACCCCTCCCCCTTTCCCTAGCACTTATGGAGACACACTGTTTCAGCTGCAACAATGGTTTTATCTTCCTGTATTCCAATTATATATCTATCAGATTTTTATATGGTTTTGGTAGCATCGCTGGTGAATATAAGATGTAATGATCTTAATTTTTTTCTTGATATATTTTATCTAAATTAATTTTATTAATAAGAATTTCATGAATTAAAAACTGCAGTACAATTTATTAAATCTTTGCATCTATCGTAACTATTCTTATTAGTGGTCGAATGTTGAGACTTAGTTATTACGTTTTTTGTAGAGGGTAAACCTTCAGAACTGCAGGGGTTTTACACACACTAATTATTAGATGTAAAAAGATTAAAAGAATTGATTTATGATACTAGTGAGTCCCTTATAGTACCTTTTATGTGAATTTATTTTTTTAATATTTAAAAATCTGTCATTGCTTTTGATATGACAAAAATGCAATGGCCAATTTTTCTATTATAGGTTCATCTGATGTTCAATATCATGGAAAATGAGCACTGTTTAGGTTAAGAAAGTATGCAAGGAATGTGCAGTTTTATACTTACGAAAAGTTCTAATTTGCTAGTTTGGATTTCTATCCCAGGTAAAAATGGTCACTGGTGACAACGTTAAAACTGCAAGAGCAATTGCTGTGGAATGTGGAATACTTGGTTCAAATTCTGATGCTACAGAGCCAATCATCATTGAAGGAAAAAGATTTCGTGCCTTGACAGATGAAGGGAGAGCAGATATTGTTGAAAAGATATTGGTATAATCCACAACTATAAAGCCTTAGTGATGTAACTGTTTGGACAACGAGATTAAGTGTCTATGCTATGTAATAGGTTATGGGAAGGTCATCTCCTAATGACAAGCTTTTGCTTGTGCAAGCATTGAGGAGGAAGGGGCATGTTGTGGCTGTAACTGGAGATGGAACAAATGATGCTCCTGCACTACATGAGGTTTGCAAGGCATTTCTTATTATTAGAATATGGGTTTGGGCCTAACTCAACTCCAAAAGCTAGCTCATAGGGTGAGGGTTGTCCCCCAGTTACATATTCTATCTTGGCCTTATCTCTAGCCAATATGGGACTTGGGTTTTTCCCAATACTTATGTTTTCAGGCATGTGCTTTTATTTTTATCTTAGATACATGTTAAGATGATGACAATAATTATAATGATACAACAGGTGAGTATAACTGATGTCAACATTTCATTGCTATGTTAATTTTATATTCTATTAGAATCTATTGTTCTGACACACATTTTTTGGTTCAAATTATGTGAACTAGTTTTTGTTTTCATGGTTGTGTTTGTGACTCTATTTTGGAGTTTAGGCCGATATTGGTCTTGCAATGGGTATCCAAGGTACAGAAGTTGCTAAAGAGAGCTCTGATATCATTATTTTGGATGACAATTTTGCTTCAGTTGTGAAGGTTAGTCCTCATTTCTTATTTGGGAGATTTTGAACTGTTCTTATAAATGATGCATGTTTAACATCTACCTTTTGAAGGACTATTTCTGGCATTACTTGAAATGCAGAATTGTAATTTTTTTAATACTTTGTTTTGTGATAGGTATAGAATTAAGGTGTATCCCATAGCCTGATATTATTTTATGTAAGCTGATTATGAATTGATGTTTGAAGCATAAGTGGTACTGCCTTTCAATTTCTTTTGACAATTCAGGTTGTCAAATGGGGGCGGTCTGTATATGCAAATATTCAGAAATTTATCCAGTTTCAGCTTACAGTCAATATAGCAGCACTTGCTATAAATGTTGTTGCTGCATTTACCACCGGTGACATCCCACTAAATACAGTACAGGTTTGCTTTCTATTTGTCTCTAACTGGTTTGTGCTCCCTCATTTATTCAGAAGGCTATCCTTATGAACTATACCTTCATTAATTTATCAACAGCTTCTCTGGGTAAATCTTATCATGGATACTCTTGGAGCATTAGCCTTGGCAACTGAACCACCAACTGATTCCCTGATGGATCAAAGTCCAAAGGGTCGAAGGTTAATTTTTTTCTATCGTTTTTTTAATGAAAGCAAGAAAATTAAAAAGAGAAGAATAATGTGCAAGATCAAAGTGATATATCCTTCACAAAATACCAAAACAGCAGGGTACAATTAAAGTGAGCAAGTAATAAAACATTGATGCAGTAAAAAGCTTTGTGAATCACTCTCAAAATAATCAGCAGCCAAAAGCTATATAAAGATGCCAGTGAACGTCGAATTGGTTAAGCTTGCATGGATTTTACATAATGTGCTAGTGGACAATCCTACTGTTGAAGCTCCATTACCAGAACATCAGATGCAGTGCCTTTTTTTAAAATGGTTTTTGTGTTATGAAATTGACTGTATCTTTTTTGCTGTACAGAGAACCTCTTGTATCAAATATTATGTGGAGGAATCTGCTGATACAGGTGAATTCTGTTTCTCATTTAGTAGCACCCCTGGGTCATTGGAGCTGACAGGGATTTTATTTTGATGTGGACCAAGCTACAAAAAACTAGCAAATGAATGTTAAAACTGAAATACATTGCTTATGCTTATTATTTCTGCTGGCTCTAAATCATCAATAATGGCTGGAATCTTTCAGGCTATGTACCAAGTGTCTGTCTTGCTTATACTTAATTTCCGAGGTGTGAGCTTACTGACTTTGAGGGATGAGCCCAACCGCCCTGCAATTAAAGTGAAGAACACTCTGATATTCAATGCATTTGTTCTTTGTCAAGTAAGTTCTTATTGTCACCAATTAATGGTAAATTACAAAGCTCGAAGTTCAGTGGCAGGCCACTACATTTCACATTTGATTTTTTATCTATTTATACCTTACTTGTAAACCAAATTATAGAACAAAGGAAGTTACTATGTCTTTTTAAAGATGAAAATTATCGTCTTTATTTTCTATAATAGTTGTGATTAAGCTCATGGTGAATTTACAATCCCTAATCATGGTGTTAATCATGAAACAAAAAAAGTACAAGAAAAGCATAGAAAAGGGTAGGAAGAACTCCAATTTCTAATCTCGGAATATTTGCAGCCTTTGTTGGATCTTCAGGATTGCCCTTGACCTTGCCCTCTTTGATTTTCAACTTTCGTTCTTGGCAAGATGGCCAAACACAAGACGATTCCCTCTCTAAAGCTGCTCTAATCTCCCATTTTATATCTGGGGCCTTTCATTTAATTTTTTGTTTCTGGGTCCAATGAGTGAGAACTTAATGATTTCTGCTTAAGCCCAATAGATTTCATATGAAAATCCCAAATAAACAAAAAATAGTTACATTGAACAAAAACATAAAATAAAGTCCTAAAAATCTAAATAAAAATATAAACTCCTAATGAAATTCTACCAAAAATAATATGCAAATTTCACACATGACAGAAAGCAGGACCAAGATATAAGCTTGAAGGGGCCAACATTCCTAAATTGAGGCCCCTACAGGTATACCCACTATCAAAAAGCTAAATAGAAAAATTAGTGGTATAAATGTTGAAAGCCGGAACTATTAGACCAAGAGAAGTTGTTGAGCGGAGAGTCTTCGGACCTCCATGAAAAAATCGAGGTGTTCATTGACAGAAATAAAGTCTACCACGTTTTCTTTTCATATTTTCTTTTCCATTTTCATATTGGTTACTCTTGTATCAATGTTGGATTCCTCTGTTTTTCGTTGCCGCTAAATCCTTTTGATGTCAGAAAAAGGTTATGGGTTCATTTCCAATTCATTCTTCACCTTGTATTTGTAGTTATATTGGTAGCCATCTTGTAATTACACTCTTTTTTTTTCATTTAAATGATGACAAAGAAAATGTTCTTCCAAAACTGCAGGTCTTTAATGAATTTAATGCCCGAAAGCCAGATAAATTCAACATATTCAAGGGAGTCACAAGAAACTACCTCTTTATGGGGATAGTAGGAATAACTGTTGTGCTTCAGGTTAGCAATAGATACTGATATCACTATAGAAACGGTAGGAAAATTGCAGATAACCAGGTTCTGATTACAATGGAAATAGTAGAAAATTTAGATGCAGAAAGGTAAAACAAAATCTGCCAAGAGAATTAGTGCCTTCACTGCCCCCTGGTATTAGTGACCCCAAATCTACCCTAATGATGGTACCCCCCTAAACCTCTCTTCATATTCACCCTCTCGCCCCACTCATGCTTGCTGCGTCATCCTCTCCAATACCTTGCTGCTTAGTATCCCCTCTGTTTGAGACATGCAGAACATATTTCTCCACTCCACTTCCCAAACTGCCCTTATACCTCCTCTCCCTTCTGGGGCTTAGTTTAACAGGAGGCCCATAGTGTTGAGGCACGTTAGTTAGTCATGTTAGAAGTCTTCTCTAGTTGTTTGCTTTTACTTACAAAATATAGGTAGGGCTACCATAAACTTTGTTACTGTTTTTCAGATTGTCATCATTGAATATCTCGGGAAGTTCACTAAAACAGCCAAGCTTAATTGGAAGCAGTGGCTCATTTCTGTTATTATAGCATTTATCAGGTCAGTTGATGATCTCATGTACTCGAATACATAGCGTCTATTGCTCTTTGCATGCTATTTTCTTCTCCGATGAGTTTTTGTTGGAGATTGCATTTGATGGATGTTTGGGAGGGCCTTGATTGTTTTTAATACTGTATGTATATGTATAACTCGAAGGATAATGATGCATTTATGCTAATATAGACTATATAGACTAGAGTATTTGAACTGTGCGCGCATGCTAACTGATTCTTCCCCTGCTCCCCATTCTCTCAGCTGGCCTCTTGCTGTGGTTGGAAAACTGATACCAGTACCAAAGGCAGAACTCAGTAACTTTTTCCGAAAATGTCTTCGTAGACAAAATTAAAGAAGGATGGAATCTGAGGCTTCTCAGCGGAGTCTTTGCTGATTCACTCTCCCGTCCGTCTCATTTATTGACAGGTTTACCTACATCCTTGGTGATGGAAAATAGTATACTAGTTAGTTGTACAGAGATTCTTCAGATCCATACAAAAGTTGGATTTGCTTTATACTTAGGTTCTAAGAAGGTTAGATTATCATATACGAGGAATTTCAGCTAGTCTTTTTTTTCTTTCTTTTTTTCTTTTTTTACCACCAGTGTATTTTCAGTTTGACAAACGCTGATTTATATTTTCGTATATTTGAAGAGTTGCAGAGATGTATTATAATTCCTTCCAATTCATTGTTTCAATTTAGCTTCTTTCTTATTTATGCCTTTTACGTGTATTTTTAAATTTAGATAAAATTTGGAAAACAAAGAAAAAATATTTAAGTAGATATACCCAATTATGACGATGTTGGGTATAATTAATTAAAAAAATTAAAGGAAAAAATTAAGATGAATTTAAAAGTAATTAGATTTTGAGAAAAGCAATTGAAATGTGAACAAAGAAAAAATAAAGAGTACTATAATTTGAAAAAACGTAAAATCCGATATTTTTACTGTACAATAATTCTCAGGAAGTGAATTTTTCAATCATAGATCTGATATTTTTAAGCATTAGTTCCCCCAGTCCGTATGGCCATAATTTAAACTGGAAGAATGAAACATGTCCTATTGACGACAGCAAATTTGAATTACACAGCAATCACAATGATCCTCAGTAATTCCAAACAATTAATAAGTTCAGCAAGAGATTCGTAAGGCCACAACTATTGCAAGTCTGTCAGACAAGCCTGTGATATGTCAACTTCAAGAGACTGATTAAAATAACAGAATACTCACTAATGGTGTATTTACATGACATCTATCAATTTCATATTCATACAAACACCCAGTGCAAGTATGTCTCTGCTTATTGATTGCAGCAGTAGTTTATTACTTTATTATCTTGAATTGGCAATAAATTATTACATTGTTTCGGACTAGATAGTCTTGACCAATTTTCACGTGACATTTTTTACTCTTAAAAGGTATAATTACATGTCACTGACGGGGATTTGTTTTGTCAGGTTTTCATAGAGCAGACAATGAAAATGGTGCATGGCCTGCTCAACCGTTGGAGCATATCTGCCCACACAATATGCTGGGGACTGCAGGCCCTTCTGGACACCTTCACACAACACAATATCTTCTATCTGCTCATCAACAACCAAATGTGGGTATATTGCAACTTGAAATTTTTTAATCAAGCCTGTAAAACCAATGCTTTTTACCTGCACTTGCTCACTATCTTGTAAACTTTTTTCTATGAAATCTTTGTCATCCTGCTCAATCAAAGAGAAGGCAGTAGGCGTTACTGCGTTAGTGTTTTAAATTGACTGCAATTGTTTTTATAAGTATTTATTTATTTTCTAACCTCGGTAATTTGCGGAGTGAAAACCCAGAAACTAAAAGGCTCAATCCTTTTGAGAATGGAGCCATTAATATGAGCATATATCGTGAATTAATTTCTTGAAAACAATATATTAATTAAAGTCTCGAGGCTTCACTATGTTATACACAGAATCCATCAAAGCAAGACGATGTGTGGTTTTAATATTTTCATGAAGTCATTCAAAGTATGACAGCAAAGATCTGAACTTACTCATGTCTTAACATTCCATACCCTATTCATTAACCAACAACTCTTTCCCGCTAAAGCCCCTAATGGTGGCTATTTTCTTCATATTTACTCCATATACTGATATAAAATGGGTACAATGGGGTCGATAGTGTAGTAAGGCATATGCTTAAATAACATGAAATTACCTTCAGAGAATGTTCAAGATAGTAGTCAAATATTACTTGACATTTGTTGGGTCCTAGTGGAACCACAAGATTGGTGTCCATCCAAGGTCCATACCTATCAAGGCAGCAAACACCCCAAGTTATGAAAGCATTCTAATTTGCAAAAATAAATACAGGGAATATACCAAAAAAGATTGTTTAAATCAATAAAATGACTAAAAAATTGATCAACCAATTGCCTAAACAGCAAAGCAAGCACCTATTTATCATGAAGTTTGGGTAAACAAAAGCATATATAGCTTTTCTTCCAAGTCGATCATAATTCTCTTTGTCTTTCTCTGAGCTGCCTTCACAACTTTGGATGCTAACCCTTTCAAACATCTGTCTTACTCATAACCATCCTTTAGTACATAAGCAATCTCTGGTAACAAAGAACTACTAAAAATCCAGTTCCAAA
This sequence comes from Glycine tomentella, assembly GCA_007407185.1. NCBI lineage: Eukaryota > Viridiplantae > Streptophyta > Magnoliopsida > Fabales > Fabaceae > Glycine > Glycine tomentella. The sequence goes on along the minus strand of PYAF01001630.1, from coordinate 3,046,869 downwards.
AGTGTTCTATAATTTTAGCTCACTGGAGCAAATTATTTTTGGATAATAGACTGATCTAGGAAGATAAAGAGAACTATTTATTTTGGTTGGAGCATAAAAGGATGAAAGTTACATGTAACAAGGGGTTAAGAAAACATCTACATGACTGGATTTTTCATGCTACAGTACAATAGCATGTAAAATAAAGAGATTTTATAAAAGATAGCACAGAAGCATACTGTGATAGAATAGGAATCCAGCTTAAGACCAGATGCAAGGCCTTTATGTGCATATGGCACATGATAGCCACCATCTAAGTAGTTATCACAGAATACCTGCAAAAGGAGACCCCAAAATCACCAATGTTTTATCACCTTGAATCATACATAAAAATAAATTGGATTGTGTATAATAATAATAATAAATAAAAAAACTGGCAAAAAATTTCCGTTACATAATCATAAAGAAAATGAAATTGTACCCCAAATAATAAATGTAACTTTCAGGAAAAAGAATCTATTGAAGCAGAGAGTCAATTCACACCTTCCAATTGCATTCAACTGTGTATTCACGTCTACAAACATAACTTAGTGAAGAATCAACTCCATTGGTACTCAGTATTTCTGAAGAGCTACCAAGCCATTCCTTTGACACATTATGGCTATCAACTTCCTTCTTAGAAAGATTCTCTTTTTCCAAATTCAGAAGAACAAAAGGTCCCCAGGTAGCTACTTTCATTGGTAAAAGGCCAAAATCCTACCCTTCATGGTCACAGAAATCAGTCGACATTTTCCCTCTGAGAAATATATAGTACAAGTAACTAATCATATAACATATCTGCATACATTTACATTGAAATTTCGCATTCCTGATATTCTAGTTGCCTTGAGAAGTGCTCCATTGAATCCATATGTCCACCCCTGCAGAAATCTTTGTCTTTTAATATTTAATTTTCCAAAACAAAGAAAAAAAGGAAGTAAAAATAGAAACCTATAATGAGAAAGGATCAGATCATGATAACAAATTAACAAGCATTACCCATGAAGGAAAGCTTTACAATTGTGCTTTCAACCTCAAGAATTGAAATATAAAAAAGGAGGGGAGATCTATAGACCATAGAATAAAAATAAATGCTAATATGAATATGTAGTACTGTTAGTAAACTCACATGATAAGGGCAGACAAAGCAGGACTTCTTTCCACTTCCATAAGCAAGAAGAGAAGCATGATGACGACAGACATTGTGAAAGGCGCGAACAATGCCACTATCATCTCGACAGACCACATATTCCACATCTCCTAGTCTGCAATATTTAATCTCCAATTGGTTCTCAGAAACTTGGAAGAAAAGAACATGAATAGAGTACGCGACTTCTTAAGTCGCTCTACTAAATATCCTTTTCCCCTTCCAAGAACCAAATGGAGCTGCAGTTAGACAACTTCATTAACATATATAAATACAACAAATTACAATATGAACTGGAGTCTATGCATTTCTGTTGAAGACAAAATAGATGGATTAAATAGAAAACCTTCCAGTGAAATAGTCACGGGGATCCTTTATCTGCTCTGTGGATCCTGGTTATAAAAATTGAGTGAAACTTGAGAATTTTTGGCTGGCAAAAAATCCCATAAGATTCATTGTAGAAGAATATAATTCAATTAGCACTTAGAAATGTCTAGAACTAGTAGCTTTTACTCCCTAGTTTTATTTCCAAACAGGAAGGATCATATGTGCAAACAGAGATAATGGTTTACATCCACTACATATAAAATAGGCCAAATGACCTATATGGTCATTTATCTTATTTTTTTTGTTCAGTTTAATCCTTTATCTTTTTAAAAGTTCATTTTAGTCCTTTATCTTATCTTTTTTAATTGATTCAAAATGGTTCTTCTGTCAGTTTGAAGTTATTTGAAGTTAACACCGTTAATAATATTCAAATAGGCTGGTTAAAAGCCGCCACAAAACCAAAAATAGGAAGGAAAAAAAAAACAGCAGTGCAATACTAATGTTGCTCCTGACGCAATGTTTCATACTTCAAGAACCCTAATCCCCTTTTTCCCAAATTGTAAATCACAACCTCTAATTTCTTGTCACAGCAAAAGTATACGTACGATTCAATGATGCTGGATGGAGCTAAACCCTCTCACATAACCTACTTTGTTGGATGCAGGCCGTGGCAGGAGAAATCATGGGGTTGTGGTCAAGGTTGGTCTTGACTATTGAAAGTAATATATATGTCGTTAATGCTCTTTTGTTCATGTATGCTAAGTGTGGGCAAGGTTAATTTTACTACCATGATGGGTGGATTAGCACAGACAAATCAAGTCAAGGAAGCTGCAGAATTGTTTTGACTCATGTTGAGAAAAGGGATTCATGTTGATCGGTGTCCTTGTACAGCATATTGGGTGTCTGTGCTACAGGGGGAAGGGATTTTTTTTTTTCTTTATCAATGAAAAGAATGTAACTCGTTGCTTGGTATATGTATGCAAAAATTGGGGACATGGATAGTGCTGAGAAGGTTTTTGTTAACTTGAAGTCGAATCAGCAAAGTGTTGTTTCTTCTTAATTTTTTCGTTGTGACATTTTTTAGCTGCTGGTATTTGAAAATTGCTAACGGACTATACTGAAAAAAATAAAAATAAAGGACCAAATAAATCATCTAGCTATAGAATATAAATGAAACTAATTGTCACTAAAACGTAGATGAAGTGGACCTCCAACTGCAATGTAAGTAAGAAAAATATTAGCGACATTCTCTCTAAAAATCTTTGTAAAATGCTCTCTATGATTATTTATAAGTTATTGGAAATCACCATTGTTGTTAGTTTTATTTATCATTTAATGATTTTTTCTCCTGATCTATATTAAATATGAAACGATTTCTATCAAAATTTACAATTTCCTATAAATTTTAATCAATTAAAGAAAGGGAGAGTATTAAAGAGACTGCTGCTTGTATTCCTCAAGTAAGTAATATACTCAAATTCATATCATGAGCAATCATCTTTCTTTCCTGCAAAGGTATGTCACCATACAATACACCATAAAAATAAATAACCTTTTTTCTTCTTCTTTTCAACCCTTGAAACTAATTATTGGATTGAAATTCTACATCTACACAATTTGTTTTCCTATTTATTCCTAACATGGTCGAAAAAGCAAAACAAAAATCCCCAATAAAAGAATGGAAAATAGGTTGAATTTTTGGGTAGAAAAAAACTGACCCACAACTTGCCAGCCTCTGTAGAAGACACGATCGAGCTCAAGGTGGAAGAAAGAGGGGTGAGTGTACCATGATGTTGGGGGAGTAACGGCTTCCTCTATGGGAGTTTTGGGATTGAAGTGATGGACAAGTCTCTGAGTCTCAGATAGTTTGAGGTTTGAATTGCGAATAGCGCAACAAGTGAGTGTTGAATGTTTGTTTGGAGAATTAAGGTTCAGGAGTTGTCCTTGTCGGAGATTAGAGATAAAAGGTGTCAGCTGCAAGTTCATCGCCATTTGCATCTGCATTTGTGTTCCTTTGACTTTGTTTCTGCCGTTTTTTATGTTAATAAAAAATGTTTAATTAAATTTTTACTGTATTTTAATTTTTAGTCTGTTAATATTTTTTTCTATTTTTATTTTTTATTTATTTTTATTGTTAAAAATTAGTTTAAAATATATAAAAATGAGAAATTAAAAATAGACAAGAATTAATCTTAAATAATAAAAATAAACGAGGGACTATAAATAAAATAAAAATTAAAAGAATAAATATTAAGATTTAAAAAAAATTGAGGAACTAAAACTTAATTAATCCATAAAAAAAAAACAGTAGTATATAATACACGAATCACAATAATTGTAAAAGGCGATACTAACTAACATAACATTTATTTCCCTCTAAAAAAGAGAACAAACATTTATTTCCCTAGACATGCTTGGATTGAGCTTGTTAATAAAGGATTAGATTTCAGGAGATTGAACCGGAACTGTATATTAACAACACAGTTCTGACTTCATGTCATGGTCTGGAGAGTATCATGGTTTGAGTAGTCTTGCCTGAATTTCATTATGAATTATGAATATATATCTTTTGCTTCCTAACACTTAAGCTATGTTTGTTTCTCCATTCTGCACCCCTCAAACGGCCATTCAAACAAAAGTAAAAAATTTGTTACTTCTCACATAACGGAATGTTAGACGTGTGTCAATCATTTGAAACGGTTTCACAAACACGCACTTAGTCATCGATCTACAATCTTCAATCGACAAGTATAAAGATGTATCTGATACGATCATGAAGCAAGCAGAGTATTTGTGTATGTATGAAATAATAAGGCAGGAAAAACTAAAAAAGTTAGAAATGTGATACAACGATTTTCACAATAATTTATATATCATTTTTGTGTTTATTTTTCCTTATTATATCATTTATTGCATATTAATTTTCTCTATCTTTTATTTCTTTCTCTACAAATGATTGTGTTGTACAAGTAATATTTCTCAAAAAAATATTGGAAGTGTGAGTAAGGAACAACACCACTATCCGCATAATAAGAATAAACAGGTGGGTAATAGCTAACAGTATTAGGACTTCCATTCAATAAATTTCATTCTCACTTCATGGAAATTAACTTGCAGACTCTCTCTTTATGGAAATTAACTCTTATCATAGCCTTCTAAGAAATAAGAATAAATATTATCGCCTTGGTATTCCTAAAAATGAAAAAAAAAAAAAAAAAAGATCATGTAAAACAAACAAATGTCCCTTTTTTACATACTACATGTGAAAGCAACTCTGTAAGTGTAAACAGTTAGCATTAACTACTCAAAAACAAAAGTACCAACAGACTTTGAAGTTCGAATCATGAAGAAGAATCAAAAACACAGTAAGACCTTAATTATCTGTCGATAGGATTCACAAACACAGATCATGTAAACTAAAATGATAATTTCATTAAAGTTGACGACATTGGAGATCGCAAGTACAGATTAAAGGGTACGGACAAAGTGTGATGGCGTGGAGCAAGGTGGAAGCAAGCATGTGATCATCTTTTAACCACTTAAATTTGATCTAATAATATTATTAGTATCTTTCTTTTAAAAATACCAACCACTTAGTTTTTTTATTCATTTTATCCCTTTTTTCTATTCATACTAATCATTTAGTTTTTTTTTTATAGTTAAAACAACTAAAACTGGAATATTTTTATATAAAATAATTTTTTTAAAAGTTTTCAATTCAATACAGATGATCATATTTTTCAATAAAAATGTTCTATTTATTGCTCTTTAAAATACCCGAACTTATTTCTTTAACTAATTAATTATATAAAGTCAACTTATATGAAATATTGTTACAAGTACTACTATAAAGCAAATACAAATTTTTTATTTCAACCATTAACAATTAGTCAATTAATATCTGAATTCGTTCCAAAATATCTAACTGTGCACCACTGTAACACCCTCGTAGTATGCATATGGTGTATTAATAACTACTTAATTAGATTAATGCAATGATTAATTTAAAATCAATAATAAAAATTCAACGGAAGTGCTTTAATAAAAACATGACGGCAACGTTATCTCCTTTCAAAATCGTAGTTCCTGACTCATTATGTATGATAAGTATCCACAATTACACCTACAAATGTCACAATGCCACAAAAAGCATTATCGATCCAGATAACATAAAAAATGACATATAAAGACAATAAAATCCATACAGTTATAATAGAAGAATCAGACACCGCATATCTCAATATGGGTATAAATATACATCAGAACAACCACAATGGTTATACAAAAGAAATGACACCCAATACTATGATCTCATAGATCACATCCTCACACAAGGGTACAAAGGGTACAAAATATATAGCATCTATATATCGCAATCCATACAGGATCAAAACATATGTGTACACACATCTTCCCTCGCAGGGGTACAAAATACATCATATATACATATAATCAATGAGCCACATTGCTCTCAAAATACTGTCAAGCAGCTACACAGAGTTCATCCCTACTGGGGCCTCCCGCCTTGGGACTCATCATCTCTGCCAAATATATCACCTGCAAAAACATGATCCTCACACACAGGTAAACTTAGAATTCTTAGAGGTTTCTCCTCACCCTAGCTCACTTCCATGATACACAACATCAAAGGCATCACAACACCAGGTCTCCTGGCCCTCACAATAACACATAGACATTCTCTAGCTCTAATGTATATCTGCGGTACTACGCCCGCCAAAGATGCATCATCATCAGCATCATAACTCTCAATCCTCAGTGTGACACCGGAACTCACACTCGTGTCATCCCATCAGGAGCTACCCATTTACACATGGATGCACGTATATGGCACCTCCGAGAGTAGGCTTCAACTGCGACGGGACCACCTATCTCTGGTGTTAAGAGATCATACATCCTTTACGTTAGCAAATTGACTAAGAGTTGCGCTCTACTCCTAGGGAAATCCATATCTATCTAACTGGCCAGAAGATCTATCCGAAAGGCAATTATACACAAACACAGAAAATAAGCATACATATTATTACAAGGAAAGTTGTAATATCCAATTCAATACATATGAATCTAATGAGCGTTTAATTTAATATAATTTTATATATGTATTTTTTTTCTCTCATAACTTACACAACAATTCCAAATGAACAGCAAAATACAATATATATACAAGTTGATGCATCCGTAGACAACAACGAAATAAAATTGATAATTGTCTTTTTCAAATTGAGTAGATTAGCAAGTGGTATTGCATGGGAATATATATAAAAACTTATTCAAGTAACTATTTTATAGTTACTTTTTATTATAATTATTTTTTAAAAATTTAATAATTAAGATTAATTAATTATTATAATCATTAAATTTTTAAAAAATAATAATAAAATTGAAGAATAAATTTATTAGAATAAATTGATCTCTCATCTCTATATATTAATAGCTGAAATTGGAATTTTCTTATAAAAAAATTTAGATCAACACAAATAATAATTTGATCAAACAATAAGGATAAAAAATAATTTTCAGATTATCTTCATTGGCTTACATTTAGACAGAAACTCATATTTTTCATCACCAAAACTAAACATCATAGGTTATATCAATGGAAGGGCAGGAACTGTAAAAAGCGATCAATTGGCTCCCTCCAATCATTTTGTAGAAGTCATACCGAAGGTTTTAATGAATAAAGGCAGATGCCAATTGACTTATATGTTCAAAGCACCTAAATAGCATTCAGGTCCTTATATCTTCTTCACAATATAATGTTAAGGATAGAGTTCACACTTCGCACATGATATAGAAATTACAATACAACAACATAAAGTATTAGCAGGTGATTAAATAAACAAATAGCACCCACCAAATAGAAAAACATCAAAGGGGAAATATTCTCTAATTTTTTTTAAAAAAAAAGATACAAGAACATATAAGTAAATCAACAATTTTCTTTCTCTAGATAAGTTGAGCCTATAACAACGGATAAGTTGAGCCTATAACAACAGAGAAACAATCACGTAGTACCATGATGTAAATTGCAACCACTCAGGGTAAATTGCAGACTTAGACATCAGCTTTGTAAAATAAAAAAGCTATGGCAAAATTAGCTAGATCAAAAGAACAAAATAGCATAAACAGCCACTCAGCTAGAAGCCCAGAACTAAGCATCACAAAATCACAAAATCACCAGAACTAAGCATCACAAAATCACCATGCTTGAACATCCACTCAGCCAGAACAGGTCACGGTTGCCGATGTGGTGGACGTCGAGGCCAAGGGAGCAAATGAAGTCGTTGCCGACGGGGGGAGCAAATGCTTTCGTAGTTTCGTTGACGACGGTGTCGGCGCGGGAACGCGGAGTCGTGGATCGAAGGACGCAGTGGCGGACCCAGGAGGCCAGGACGACGGTGTTGCGCGACGGTGGCGGCGACGAGGAGGTGAGGTCGAGAGCTTCAGCGCAGGCCGCAAAGGAGGTGAGGTCGCGTGACTCGCGTCGAGAGCTTCAGGCCGCAGCGTAGAGGAAGAAAGGGAAGCTTCAGGCCGCAGGGCAGAGGAAGAAAGGGAAGAAAGGTATGATATTTATTTTTTTAATCTTTTAACTCAAATATTAAAAAAAAAATACAAATGACAAAATGTTTGTGTCCGCACGTGGGTCCACCACTGCTTAGATCCATGAACAGCATATGTTGGTGATTCACATTAATCGGGAGGAAGACATCAATGAAAATGATAGATGGTGTTTGAATTCAACCTAATTATAATTTGTGCGCCTTGTTTTCCGAATTAGTAAATAACAGAAATAGTAAGGCTAAATATTTATTTTTCATATGATTAAAAATTATAATAAAAATTAATAATAATTATAGTAATAATGTTAAAATAACACTTATACAGGGATTCATGGATGTATCTAATCTGATCAACTCAACCTCACTAGAGAAAAAATAAATCAGAATAGATTGAATTGACAAGTTTTGATTTGATTTGATTTATATTAACCTAATTAAATCAGATTGAGTATCATATTTATCAATATCATACCTAACTCAATTATAAATATAAAAACAACGCATTATTCGACTGCCAGATATACGAAAGTTTTATTTTTAAGAAAATTGCTAGATAATGGTTTAAAAAATTAAAAAGTGAAATCCTTTTATTGAAAAACATAATAATATATTATATTGTGATTTTTAATATCTCAACTTAAATTTTTTACTTATTCATTTCTGTACTAGGCTACTTAAGGTATAATTTAGAAGGAGCCATCTTTAATCATAGGTTTTTATAATATGTCATTACTTTGAGTAAAATTGAGTTTAAATTACTTAAATAAGATTTCATATTTATGCATTACAGATAAAAAAAAATGGTTTTTTTTTAAAAAAATGAGATTCGTTATTGATAAAATTTATAAATATTTTACACTAATAACTTGGTAAAAATAATATTTAACATACACTCATTTTTTTTTTCTTCCATTTTATTTTTATTTGACTCTCTTCTTTGCACCTCAATTCCTCTCAAATGCAGTAGATATTTATCATTATTTCTCAATTTTCTATTTTTTTTCTCATTACAATATTTATCGTATTTTTTCTTGTATGTGAATAGTAGTAGGTATGTGAATTTGCTTAATTATGTACTAGTATGTGAATAGAAAAAAGAAAAAGAAAAAAGAGGGGTTGACTTGATCAAGGTCTCTGTTGTACGTGTTTCTATCATACGTCACTGACCCGCCCACTCCGCTCTTCTCTTCCTTCTCATTCGCACGTCCTTTCTCCATATAACCACACTCTCTCTTCCTTAATTTGTATCATATATCATATCATATCATTCTCTTTCTTTTCATATATCAAAGAAGAAGAAAAGGATATTTGGAAAGACGATGATGTACGAGCAGCAGCAACCATTTCATCATCAGCTACCGATGACGATGGATATGAGGAGGAAGAAGACGACGACGGGGAAAAACAAAGGATCATCAGCTGCCATAGAGGAAGCTGATCAGAGGCTTCAAATAGTGGACTTGAGTGCCATGTCCTTCGACTCCCTTCCCAACCCTTCTCTTAATTTAGCCACCATTTGCAAGTTGGACCTCTCTAATAACAATCTTCAGGTACGTACCTAACATCTTTTTTATTTTGAGACGTTAATTACAATTTCATTATCAATCGATTTTTCTTCATTTCTAATTCCTTTCCAATAAAATGCCTCATGTACGTGTTTGTCATATATATACACACAAAAAAAAATCAATTATTATTGATTCGAATAATATTGGACTGGATCTCTTTAATAAGATGTCATATTCAAGTGTTATAAATAAAAATATGACTAAAAGAGAAAAATCTCCTAAAAGTGACTAATTAAATTTTATGAGAAAGATTAATTATTGAAAAAACATGTAAATATTGCATATGAATAATATGGTTAAAAAAATGAGGAAGGTTGGGAAGGACGTTATTTTCTGAATTTTTGTAGATTCTGGGTGAAAGGTTAATTTTCAGAGTCTGCAACTTGGTTTTGAAATAATGAATATTTTTTATATAGAACATAATACATGGTTTTTTTTATAAGCCAATTAATATGTTATTGCTATAAACTCAGCATAAGAAATGCCAAGTTGTATGGGTAGGGTTGTTTTGATACAAGTTAATTATATCTTCCTCCAACTACAGATATGTATAGTACTACGGAGAAATATACAGAAGGTCAAAACCAGTTGGTTTTCCTTTCCACTAATTTTTCCTTGTCCTCAAAACGTACAGATAATACAAGGGGAAGCTACTTATTTATCAGATATTTTATGGTCAATGCAGTGTTTATATTTATATATAATTTGTTTCAGGATGTATTTGTTGAATGTACAGTTCTTTTCACCTTCTTTTTTGTTTTTATAATCCTCCCGTATTTGTTTATAATTTATTTGAACAAACATTTACATAATAAAGAGAGAGATATTAAATAAGAACACATATGTCGTTGAAGGAGATAGACAATATAAAAAACAATATTGTAAATTTATTATACAAATAATATATCTGTATTACTATATGTTTTGTGTACATGTTTCTGCTGCTGAATCGTCTGCTACTTGAACGTACGCGTACACGTTGTCGTGTATATTAATTAATTGATATATGTCTGATTTGATTATTTACTCGTATAAAAACAAAAAGATAACAAGTTGTATTAAGCAATAATAGGATATATTTAATTACGGGATTCAAATATAGTAGTATACACTATGGTGTATGACTGCACTAGCTTAGTTAATTAATTAGCTAGCAGTCATAACTTAATTTAAATGAATCCGAAGTGACCTGTCTTTAAGTTGTTGTTTGGTTCGCCTTTAAGAAATTAATGTAATTTATTTTTAATATTCTGACAGAATATACCGGAGTCTTTAACGGCGAGACTGCTGAACGTGGTGGTGTTGGACGTGCACTCCAATCAGCTTAGGTCCCTCCCAAATTCCATTGGCTGCCTCTATAAGCTCAAGGTTTTGAATGTCTCTGGCAACCTCATTGAATACCTTCCCAAAACAATTGAAAATTGCAGGTTTCACTTTCTTCTATTAATTGCATGCATGTTGCTTCATAGAATAAATAACGACTTTTCAATGTAATTAACAAAATTAAAATAGAATTCCATTTTTAATAACATGATAAGGTTAGTGATAGTATAACCCCGTACCAAGACGGGTACAGATCGAGAGCGAAAGAGGAAAACAAAGAAACATGTAAATTATTAAGTCCTTGCCAATTGATGTTATATATGATTTTTAAAACATTTATATTGTTCACTACCTTTTTATAAAGCAGCTTATTTTAGTCAAACAACAGATAGTGCACCAAACAGTCCTTAACACTTGAATAGTTTGCATTTCCACCTTATGATATGTGTACTTCTTTAATTTGTGTATGTGTATCTTTTCTTTTATATATCTATTCTTCCCTTGACGCCAGGGCATCAAGGATATGCGTAACAATAATCAAATCATACATCTTGATTAGACTCGAAAGCTTTATAAGTTATAGATTATTAAACATGTACTGATTCATCATAGGGAATAAGCTTAAAGATATATCTACCCATAATATTCTAAATAAGTTGTTTTGGACAAATCATTAGATTACTTTTTTTGTTGCAATTAGTTAATAACATAAAAATAAGTAAAACAAAAGTAAGAAAATTTTAAAATCTAAAAAAATTAAAATCATATATATATATATATATATATATATATATATATATTAAAATTTTATTCAATATATGATTCTCATGCATATTCTATTAAATGGGACATGTTTAAGAAAAACCTCCGTAGAAAAAAAAAAGACTTATAAGCATTCATTCATTGTGGGCCGTTGTCACAAATAGGGCAAGAATAAAAATCCTCCATTTTCTTTGGGTGTCATTAAATTTACTTGACCTTATATTAAATAAAAAAACAGAAGATGGAGGACACCTAGCTAAAACAATTCTTTAATCAAATGGAAAAAAAGTCAATCAATAATTGATTATCCCGTGAAAAACCATTATTATTCTTCCCACAAATTTTCTGTAGTATAATATTCGTCCAAACATCTTAATCCTAGCTAAGAAAGAATCACCAGACATCACACCAACGACAATAGATATTTGCGCACCCACGTTTGAACGAAAGCAACAAACAATACCATCAATAACCACATAATACTGTCGTATATATCTTTCCAAACATAATTATCAAAATTCACATGGTTTCAATCGTCACGTCACACAAATTCATTAATATGTAATTTTCTTATGACATGCATGCATGAGTTACGTTAATAGTCAGTTATTGAGTTAGTTTGTTTAGTAAGTGTTTTATTTAAATAAGACTTAAATATGTTTTATTTTTTAGTAAATATTTAATTTTTGAATTTGTTTCTTAATAAATTTATGCACAAAAATAATTTTATTAGGAAACTCGAAAAAAACAAATACAAAAATTAAATATTTATTAACAATAAAAAAAACATATTTAAGTTCTTAAAAAAAATTGAAAATTTAAACTCATGATTGAGCAGACTAGATTATAGATTTTGGATGTTAAAATTTTGTGACTAAAATAATACATGTAATGTAACATTGAGTTGAGCAGAAGCTTAGAAGAGTTGAATGCGAACTTCAACAAGTTGATCCAGCTGCCAGAGACGATAGGGTACGAGCTGAAAAACCTGAAGAAGCTATCTGTGAACTCCAACAAGCTAGTGTTCCTTCCTCGGTCGACCTCTCAGCTGACTGCACTGAAGATTCTGGACGCGCGTTTGAACTGCCTGAGGTCTCTCCCAGAAGAGCTGGAGAATCTGATTAACCTGGAAACCCTAAACGTGAGTCAGAACTTCCAGTACCTGGACTCTCTCCCCTACTCCGTGGGTTTCCTCTTGTCCCTCGTGGAACTCGACGTTAGCTACAACAAGATCAGGGCCCTGCCGGACTCCATCGGATGCCTGAAGAAGCTGCAGAAGATTAGCGTGGAAGGGAACCCTCTGAGTTCGCCGCCGCCGGGGGTGGTGGAGCAGGGGTTGCATGCGGTGAAGGAGTACCTGTGCCAGAAGATGAACGCCGGACATCAGAGCCCCACGACTAATAATAAGAAGTCTAAGTCTTGGGTGGGGAGGTTGGTCAGGTATGGGACCTTCAATGGAATTGGACAAAGCAGAGCTGCTGCTGGGGCCCGCGAGGAACGCCAGGCTTTCATCGTCCCTGATTATAGACCCATCGATGCCCTTGCTTCTCCACGCTATATGGGAATGTTCTCGCCTCGTCGCCTCTTCTCACCTCGTTCTTACTTCACCAATTGAGGCTCATGAACGTTGTCGTTTTCCGCTATATGATCCAGTTCCAGCGATTTCGGAACGTCATGATGGTGGGCTAGTTCCTGAGATTTTGTAAGCCCATTGTGCTTCATGGATGAACAGGGTCTATTAGATAGTACCAACAACAAAAAAATGGAAAAGAAAGATAGTACCAGACTCTGTAAGTAATTAATAATAGCTATAATAACCTGGCTCTGTTATCAGTGGTATGTAAATAAACTTCATGCTGTTGTGCCGATTGTCTTAAGTGTGTGTTTGGTTGATTGGCAGCACACTTTCTAATACAGTTGAATGGAAAAGCTTATCTGGTATTGGATTGACTTTAAGTAGCAGTTTCAACTCTCTAAATGGATATCCTGCAGCATTCACAAACAAAATATTTACTAATGAGTGATGATATATATATGTGGACACTTTTACGTATTATATACTCTACATGTGTGAACATTCTCTTCGAGATAAAATAGAATATATTCGTAAAGGAAATTTATCAATGGACATTTAATAGTACCTAGGAAGAGAAGTGTAAGGGGTTAAAATATGATAGAAAGAGATAAACATATTTAGCATTGAAGTCAAAGGAAGAAGCATAAAAAAAAAAAAAAGATGAACATACGTAACTTGTAAGTATATCCTCGCTTGGGAGACCAAGAATGTAATGAAAGTATGGAATTGCTGTAACTCTCCTTAAGAAACCAACAGTAGACTTGCAACTTGACTAAGATTTAAAATGAACACAATTTAACTTGTCTCTTGGACTCCCAGTGTCTCAGCTAGATAACTTGTGTTGACCAAATCTAATCAAGAACCTGTTGGTGGACCGTAAGCGAGTTTGCAAATTGCAACTTAACATTTTTCCCCAATCGGTTGGTCTTTCCTCCCAGTAAACTTAAATCCCCAAGGAGAGCACTTCTGTGACCTTGGCTTTCATGATATGGTTGCCTTCTTCTCTTCTCAATTTTGAATGAAGAGTATTTGCCTTTGTGACTGTACTAACATGGATGTTAAGTGTTCATCAAATTCTCTCTTAACATGATATTGAAAATTTTCCTTTCAACATTACATTTTTCTTTTCTTTTTGAAATAGACAGGGAATAAGCTGTTAGGGAAGGGAAATGCATACAATGTCTACTTCTTGTACAGGGAAATAGAGATGGCCCTTCAAAATGGGCCCCTATGTTGTTGATTATACCAAGACTTACCATGACATAAGTTGTATGAAAGAGGTTTCTTTCTCCCACAGGAAAATGTTGGAGTACAAGTGTGAGGTAAAGTCCCACATTGGATAGAAATAGAAAAATTGATCATAACATAAATAAGGAGAAGACCCATAAACCTGAGCATTAAGGTTTTTGGTTAAGGTGTGGTGTCTAGTTCACTTATATGGTTTGCTCATAGTTCACTCGTGTAAATCTCCCCAATATTTACCCCCTCGATTTCCCAACAGAAAATCCTAGGGACAGTGAACAAATAAAAAATTATGCAGAAGGTTTAAACTACTCATGTGGTCCATCAGACTATTCATTATCAAAAGCATGTCTGTCATTCTGCTGTTTGACTTATCTTGTGCTTCAAATCTATGGACTTTGCTTTTTACTTCAACCCAACTACAACCAGGATTTGGTTTCAGACCTTTGTCTTTCATTAATTTTCGCACTCTTGCTAGTTTATTCCACCAACCAACTCTTGCATATAGATTTGCTAGCTGTTGAAGTATTGCTGAGCACCCTGGTTCCATCAATAACCTATTCTCTGCTGCCTCGATGCCAATTGGAACACTTCCATGAAGCCTAGAGGAAGAAAGCAGTGAACCCCATATTACAGCATTGGGAAAAATAGGCATATTTTGGATGAAATCACGAGCCTCCAGAAGTAAACCAGCCCGACCAAGAAGATCTACAATGCAAGAATAATGATCTAGCTCAGGCTGTACACCATGCTCAACCATGGAATTAAAGTAAACTTGACCTTCTTTGACAAGACCTCCATGCCGACACGAGGATAAAACACCAAGGTAAGTAACAGCATCAGGATTAACACCTTGCTTTATGATCTCTTCAAAGAGATTAATTGCCTCTTGTGCAAGCCCATGCTGTGCATAGCCACTGATCATGGTGTTCCACGTGACAACATCCCTGCTCACCATATTTTCAAATATGTACAAGGCATCATCAATTGCCCCACATTTGGAATACATGGAAATGAGAGCATTATCGATGTGGAGGTAAGAATGAAAGCCCATTCAAATTATTTGACAATGAGCACATCTCCCATGTCCCAGTGCTCCACTGCCCATACAAGCACTCAGAAGACTGGTGTACGTGAAATAATTTGGTCTCAAATCTGAACCCCTCAGTTGTTGGAAGAGCTCCAAGGACATGTCAACACGCCATTCTTGTGCAAACCCAGCAATAATTGCTGTCCACGAAACTACGTTTCTGACAGGCATTTCTTCAAACAAACGGCATGCATCACCCAACAAGGCACACCTGCTGTACAAACTTATCAAAGAACTTCCAACATAAACACTGGCAACGAACCCAGTTGTTATTGCTAGGCAATGATACTGAATTTCTCCCCAAAGGTCACACTTGGAACCACATGAACTCACGGCATGTGACAAGAACACATCAACTCCGAACCCTTGTTCCATATGTAGAACAGAGGACTCAATAGTTATTTCAGGTTGTAGTCCCATTAGTAGCTGAATTGTGACCAAGAGAAATTGTTACATTGTTTTCCAACATGTCATCAATAAGCCTAAGATGACTTTGACGACTCTCAACAGTAGTACCACGTTTTTGGGAGGATACAAGGTTAAGGACCCTCTGTGCAATAGCTAAGCCTTTGCTTGATCTCGTGGTTGACGATCTGTGGGAAGAGAAACAAAGCCTAAAAATTTGATTTTTAAGACAAAATGTTGGCTTTCTAATGAGGAATGCATTCATTGCTTGATTCCTGCTGGTCGAGAAGAACATGACAGTATGGGACCAAACCTAAAATTCAGAAAATACAAACAGTATCAATTAATTTTATTTTTATAGTTTTGGTAAATAAGTTCTGAAAAAAAATAATCCTATATTGGTCAAAAAAGCGCTTTTAACAATTAGTAAAGTGCCTCTTCTGCCGTCACATTGAATGGGTATATGGAGACGACACCGTTTTTGGTGGATGAACAACAAGACAACTTTAAACTGGATGTCTTGTCATGTGAAAAGGTATTAAGGGGTTGCCGACAGCTGCCATTCTCCGCCATCACCGGCATAATCCACGTGTCCATCTTCCTTTTTCTCCTAAACTTCTGTCTCTTTTTATTTATTGTCTTCTCTCACACCCAAACCAAGTCCAGTGCTGCTGTTAGTTGCTTCATTTGCTCTCTCCGATTGAGTGCCATCTTCTCAAAATGTTCAATTTATTACTAAGGAAAGACGTTCGCAAGATTCTCAAACGCAAAGATAGCGATGCTGGAGAAAAAGGTACTAATAATTACTATACAGTGAAGTTAACATTCATTTTTTTTTAGAATATGAGTTCCACAGTGCTTGAAGTTTTTTCCGTTTAGCTGGGTTTGTGGTTTATCAGTTTGGTTTAAGCTTAGATAATGTAGCATCGGATTATCCCCCGCCAACTTTACATTGTTTATAGTTACAGCAACTTTGAGGTTTTTCAGAAGGAAAATATTTGATGAACACCCATTGTACTATAAGACACATAGGGAAAGAGAAGAAAAAGATAAAAAAGAGATGAGACCTGTTGGTGAGATGTTTAAAATAAAATAGTGTTCGTGTATCATTATTCTTTTCAATACATTGTTTGCAGCAACTTTCATTCTTTGTTGGTGAAGGAAGACATGCAAAAATGGGTTTGGGACTTCCAAATTTTCTTTCAATGCCCTATATGAAGAAAGCAAGACTTTTTAGTATTTTTCTCATTTTATTTTTTTCTTTTTAATCCTTTGGTGCCTTATCAGACATATGTTTGCGTCTTTGCTAGAGTACCTTGAACAATTCTGTTTTAGAACTGAGTACATGTTTGGATATGCTTTGGATCATCCAAAATCAAGTTGACGTATTAGCTAATGTGATTTTAAATAAATACTCACATATTTTGGTCACATGTTTGATCCCACTTTGAGAAATGGATTTTAGGTCCAAAATTGATTTTGAATTCAAGCAACATTTAAGTGTGTGTTTGGGTGAGCGTTTATCATATGGACCTTAAACAAAAATAATTTTGGTTAGAATAGAATTTGAAGTGAAGCAAGTTAAGTTTGAATATTTTTTTATTTTAAAGGCAAGTTAGTAACTCACATATATTTATACATCATATTTCTAAAAGACACAGAAGCAACTCTATAATGCTTCAGAATGGACATGCATAAGCTGGTGAAAAATGGGCACCAGAATTCAATAAATTCCCTAACGTGAGACCAATCATGTGAACATTTACTTAAAAAATTACAACTACGTTAGCTATTTTTTCAACGACCTTGGATGGTTCAATGTAAATCCAAACATGCACTAACTAACTTTTGCAATAAATAAAAAATATTGTATTAAGATTTACTGCTAACTCCGATAGAATAAAATTATTCAAACATAAATCACTTCACTTTAATATCAATTTTGAAAATGTTCACCCAAACACAATGATTCTTGTTGTGTTTTAATCTAGGTGGTGAACCTCCTTGAAATTTGCTCAAATCCTTTTCCAGGCCTAGAAATGAGCTGCAATTAAAATTTAACAAAGTCTTGTTCATTCCATATATTTGTATTCAAATCTCCATATATTTGTATGACACGAGAACGAGAAGTTGATTTAAGTTTAACTATAGAATTTAGCAAAACCTTGTTCAAAGCCTTTTCAACTTCCATCATATGTGGTCAAGTTTTATTTAATTCTCACTGTTTTGGATAGTTTGTTTCTTAAACCAAATTTTCCAATATTAGAATGATATTTTTTGGATAGAGCTGGTTCATTTAAAATTCTAGGAGTTGCATTTTTAATTCTATATGCTTACTATGAACATTTCAATCTTTATTCAAGTTCATAACTCTGTAAGAAACCTTCCCTAATATCTTCTATTACCTTTTACTTCTCATTGTAGGAAGAGCACTGGAAGACTTGAGAGGTTCTCTGTTTAATGAATTTCGTTCCTCTGAAGGTGCAAAACATCAACAACAGCGTACATGTGGTCCAGCTGCAGCACTTTCCTTCAATTTTTTTATTGCAATTAGTATTATCTTCATGAACAAAATGGTTCATTTACTCTCTTTCCTTTCTGTCTGGTTGAGCTGTGTTCTGTGTCAGAATTTCAAATAACCATGGTTTTTAGATTCTGATTTCTTGCGTTTTTTTTTTCATTTTTCCTTTCAGGTTCTTCAAACTGTTAAATTCAAATTCCCCATACTTCTCTCATTAATTCACTATATAGTGAGCTGGCTCTTAATGGCTGTACTAAATGCATTTTCTTTGCTTCCTGCATCTCCCTCAAAATCAACTAATTTGTCTGCTTTATTTACTCTTGGATTTGTTATGTCTCTATCTACTGGCCTTGCTAATGTCAGCTTGAAGTATAATAGGTAACACAACTATGATATTTTTATTTAAAGTATTTTGTTTTGTACTCTGAACTTAATATCTATATCTTCAGCATTGGCTTCTATCAGATGGCAAAGATTGCAGTAACACCTTCAATAGTTATGGCAGAATTTGTATTGTACAGGAAGAAAGTTTCTTGGCCCAAGGTAAATGCATTAACTTTGGCAGGGCATGTACATTTGATGGGGATAAAAAAGAGTGTTCCGGGGCTTGTAGAAATAAGGGTTTTTTTTTTTTTTTTTAACTATTTGATTTGAACTGTGTGCACATATTTGTTCTATGAACTCTTGTAAGCATCTTCACTTTTAACCTAAAATAACATTCAAGTAGCTAATCCCATCCTTTCATTATGAAGTGAAGTGCCTAACCAAACTATAAAGCATGTCTATTCACTATTGAATGCCCTCATGTGTCCTGCCACCTATATTGCGCCTATATGTTTGTGGAAGATAACTGAATGCTTCAGTAGATTTAAAGTGATATCTCATGACATTATATGTGCTTCTGAGGACCTATGAATGCAGCTCAAAATTTTAGTTGGAAAAAAGGTCTAGTAACTAGGACTATTGGTTTTTGAGATTTATCATTTTGTATGAGTTTGTGATCTTTAACATCATGCCAGTTGAAAACCATTGATTAAATTAGTTAACCTATACACTCTAGCCACATTGATGTGTGTATTCTATGTTTCAGAAGTAAATGATGAGGCTACCATCAGTCGTATGTCAAAAAGTTTTCTACATAATTGACTCAAGATTTCAGAATTTTCATACCTATCTTGTTTTTATTATTATTATTATTATTATTATTATTATTATTATTATTATTATTGTTGTTGTTGTTATTATTAAAATGCTTACTACTATGAGTTGAATTGAAACTTTACAGGCTTTAGCATTAACGGTGGTATCTATTGGTGTTGCTGTGGCTACAGTGACGGATTTGCAGTTCCATTTCTTTGGTGCCTGTGTAGCATTAGCATGGATTGTACCTAGTGCTGTAAATAAAATCCTCTGGTCCAGACTGCAGCAGCAAGAGAACTGGACAGCTTTGGCGTGAGTAATTTGTTTATTCTTTTGGCTTTTCGTAAGTATTTATTAAATCTTTATATTATGTTATCCTGATCCCATCTCCAATTCCCATTTACATCACAATATTCCTTTCTCCTTGCCTTATTTGTGGATTGATCAACAGGTTGATGTGGAAAACAACACCTATTACTTTAATTTTTCTAGCTGCTATGTTACCCTGCTTAGACCCTCCTGGTGTACTTTCCTTTGATTGGAACTTCATTAACACATTGGTGATACTCACATCAGCCATTCTTGGATTTTTGCTTCAGTGGTCTGGTGCTTTAGCACTAGGGTAAGGAACATGCATTGCTATCTTTAATTGTTGAATATTTTGCCTGTGAAAAGAATTCCAATTTCATTTTTGGTAGAATAGTAGGTGAGTCACTTGTTTAATATTTTACCAGGTTGTTTTTATCAAATTAAGTGATTATTTACTAATGACCTGACCTCCAATGTTGCCGAACATAAAGAGGTCACTTTGTTTTTCTTATCTTCCTTTCATAATGTTACTTATTCTTGGTTTGGGTGAGAAGAATGCTAGATATTAAAATGTTATAATTAGAATATAGCTAGATATTCTCTTCGAGTCAGATTGTTCTAAATTCTTTGCAATATCAACAATGTCAAGGAGCTAAGTAACTAATGAAGTTGTATATTCGAGTGGTAAGGCAGACCATTAACGAATCCTCTTGCAATATACGAAAATAGTGATCCTCTATGCACTAAGAATTTCAAGATAAGTTTATAGACATAGCAAACTTTAATAGTTATGTGCTAATACTGATCTATGGCCAGATGCACAAGTAAACAAGCATGAAAAGCTTGTTAACAAAGAATGTTAGATCATTTAAAAAGTGTCTTACCCCGATCATTTCTTAAAGTTTATTAATTGTATATCTGTTTCTGTATTACATTCAGAACATTGTGGTATACTTAACTGTTACTGGTTAGTTTCTTCATGTATTTTTTTGGTTGCAATTTACAGTGCTACATCCGCCGTCTCGCATGTTGTTCTTGGGCAGTTTAAGACATGCATTATCCTCCTGGGAAACTATTATCTCTTTGGATCCAATCCAGGCATAATCAGTATCTGTGGGGCATTTACAGCTATTGCTGGTATGTCTGTTTACACTTACCTTAATCTGAAGCAGCAATCAAACAAGATATTTCCTCGACAGGCCACCCTTTTACCAAAATCTAAACTAAGCAAAGAAAATGGAACTTCCCAAAATGGACACTGCAGTGCTGAAAATGTCTAGCAAAATTCCTAATACTGCATAAAATGAGATGGTAATTAACCAAGCATTTTTCCCTTCTGTGATTTCTAGATTCCAATCTAACTATTTTGGGTTTGATAGTTTATGTTCAAATATATTACACTATTGAAGCCGTACTAGGATACAATGGTTCTATTACACGTAGGCAACTGCTATTCAAGTTGGAAAATCTATCTGTAAATGAATGATTTGGTTGATTCTTATCCGGAGTTACGAATTTTTTTTTTCCGGCCTATAGAATAGGAGCTACTGTTGCATTTTGTAATTTCACAGAAAACAGAATTAGTTTTTTGGTTATTATACTCATCTCAATTTGCTACATCTCATCATGGGGAAAGAGGGTTCTCAATTTTATTTGTAATAAGAATGGAATTATGCAGTCTTTGTAATTTGTAGCACCTGATGATCACCTTTTCAGAATATATTTTTGGCTCTAGCTAACAAGTGTGGTTAAGGAATCAAGAATAGAAAGTTGTTATTGTAAATCATGTTGGTAGGGAATGTGAATTTATTGATGGAATGCATTAATAATATTTTTTTAATAAAAACATTTCATTTTTTATTCTTTAACTAGACCCTTATTACATTAATTAGCATTTGTCTTCTTTTTTTATAGTTTAATAGACATAGATGGTTAGTTCAAAAGATTTTATATTTTCAATTAATTATAAATTATTGATATAATTTATAAGGTATTTATTATTAAAATATATAAATTTATCATAGTTTTATGATTGAATAATAATGTAAAAAAGGTTTACACTATTTGAAAAAGAAAAAAATAGTTTACACTATTAGCTTATACATTATTTATTTTTTAGGATAAATTATCATTTTAGTCCTTAAAAGTATAAATATATGATAATTTAGTTCCTAAAAGAATGAAAATTCTGATTTAGTCTTTAAAAGAAGCAAAAGTGTTTGAAAGAAGCAAAAGTGTGACAATTAAGTGTTGTCATTAGTTTCGTGGGATCATTTTGTCCCTAAACTATCATAGTCAATAACCAAATTGACATTAAATTATGTTTTTTATCACCAATTTGTTATTAAGTTATACAATAGACAACTATTTTTTTTACACATTTAAGAATTAAATAAAAAATATTTTTTTAGAAAATAAATTATCACTTATAATATATTCTTTAGTACATTTTTTAAAACTTCATTATTTTAATTTAATACATTTGACATTAAATTCATCCTACAATAAAAAGTATACTGAAAAAGAGCGTTAACATTTATTTTCGCTCATTCCATTGGGTTCTCTAAACCTACTAACGATCTGGAACCTTGGATTTAGTTTTCATTGTTCTGTGATTGTTAAGTGATTAGCTAAGCTTATGTTAGGATTGGTAGAAGAGGATGCAATGAAGAATGGAATACAATGGAAGTAATATGTTTTAGTATTGTTTAAATTGGTAAAATGAGGACGACTATAATAAAAATTAGTGGAATAAATTTCATTTCATTTTATTGTTTATCTTCATTTTTTTCCCTCTCAATTTGATCGCGAAGGGACGGAATATAAATTTTATCCCATTTCATTGCAACATATCTAAGTGAAATGGAAGTTTTATTTTATCATTGTGTTTCATTTTATTTTATTGCAATTTTAATTTATTTCGTTTTATTTTATATTTTTCATCAATCTAAACAAAGCTTAAGTGACGTTAACTATATGTAGAAGAGGAATATAATAAACAGGCAAAACAGTTATTTATACATGGTTTTTTTGGGTTAATTTTGTTTTTAATTCTTAAAATTTTTCAAAATTTGGTTTTTAACCCTTAAACAATTATTTGATTTATTTTAGTCCCTAAAGTTTTTTCTTAAGGTTTTAGTCTATAATGTTTATTTGTGTTTCCTCCTTCCTAAACTTGTTTTCATTTTTCAATTTAAAATCTTAAAAGAGTATGTTTATAAGTATTTTCACATATAAAATATTTATTTATTCTTTTTATATATTAAATAATTTTGAAACCAATATTAGGCTAATTCAAATGACAATATGATATGGCTCTTCAAGTAAAATTTTGGGTTTCAATAATCTTATGAATGCAAAATTTTGTAATTAGGAGAGGAGATACTTCTATGTAAATGATCAGTCATGATTTTTTATGGATATTAATTATTAAAAAAATGATAAATATTTTGCACTGTAAAAAAATATTTTGGAATTTAAATTAACAAAAAATACGTCGCACCTGTATGGAAATTTTGAATATATTCCTTAGAGGCGATGCAATTCGGAGCTGCAAAATTAATTTCTTGACTAACCATAAGAAAAATATCTTGGATACGGTGACACAAGCACAAAGAATGCAATTAACTTGCCCTAAGATTGATTTACACTAGACACAAACACACAGAAACACCCACAGACCAACAAATAAACCAATTAATTAGGCTTTCACTATTTAGGCCAGAGATCCTTCTGTCAGTAGATGCATTATGTTCTCTCTACTGTTTACACAAACTGTTCAACTCATTATTTTATTGAAGAAATGTCTGAAAGGTACCAGGAACTGGGACAACCTTCATGTGCAATACTGCCAATTCCAATCTGTTAGCTTCCACATTCGAAATAAATAAGATACAAGACACCCCTTTGGACTTCCACGTGACCAGAGACCAATACAACGTGTTAATCTTAAAATAAATTAATGTGGAAAACCAATTCTTCTCTTAATCTATCATTACGGTGCTTGTATGTTTCTTAACTCTATCGTGGCACACGTATAGTGTGATCCTAATGGGGAGGGGATCAAGATCATTTGATGAAATTATAAGGAACCTAAGCACATGTGATGTTTCTGATCTAATCTCGTTAGTTTGATTAATGGATTTTTTTCTTGTCATGTTTCAAATACAAAATGATCCTTTTCATCCCTCTCATAAATTCATCAGTATCTACTTTGGATTATGATTTAATCAAATTGTCAGATGACATGGCTTTAAGAGCTGTCTGTAATTTCCAAGAAACTTTCTTTGGTCAACTAGTGTATGTAATGCTCAAATTTAGCCAACAAGGCTCTTTTTTTCAATTAATGTTAAATAAATCGATGAATATATGGGTTTTCGTTATGCTGACTTCCTTGAGATTTAGTTTATACAGTACTATTATACACATCGACTTAAATGGCAAATTAACTTCGTTTTTCTCATACATGTAAAAAAAGTTGACAAGAATAATGTTAGATACATATTAATAATTGTAGTATCATCTAAGAGTATTTTCAATAAGAGACGGCTTACATTATTTGTTCAATTTTAAATAATATTATTTAATTTTTTATTGAAGATGATATGACATTATTTATATAAGAAGCGTTACTTATATAAGTAGTTGTTGTTTAAAAAATTTATATCATAAATAAAATATTTTTTAAATATGGTAAGATCCATAAAATTAAATTAATCACTTATTTGAGTCATCTTAACATTGAAATAAATTTCATGTAAAATATTTAAATTTATGTGAAATTATAACATCCACAAAATTATAATTAATAATTTATCTAAATAATTATATTTTATAAATCTTCTAATTAGTGACAGTACGCATCAAATCTTTGTAATAATAGATTAAATTCTTCTTGACGCTCATACTAGCGTTATCAGTATACTTACATGTTGAGTTGATTATTCTAATCACCAAAGTTGTCGGGGCATATCATGATTCATTGGATGTAATTGATTGAGACATGAATTGGGTGGCTAAGAACAAGACAATTCCTTGAAACTTTAATAAATGAAACTTTTGGAATATCCCAAACACCTACGCCTATAATAGAAGGGTAACATGAATTAAGAGTTTTTTATCCAAATAGAGCCGTTTATAATCCGTAAGTCACATGGCCAAGGACTGAAGTTTTCAGTATATATTATGTTTGAACAAGATCCCAAGAGTAACAAAACTTTTTTAGAAAAAGGCAACCACTGGAACGATGCACTGAAGCAACCCTGCTTTTGATCTTCTATCTACTGATCAATATTGACTAATATAAATAGTAGTTTATGTATTCATACGTACAAAATAAAACAGTAATTTAAAAATGCAACATTACCATGCTAGAGATGGCTTTTATATTTACAACTCTTATTAATCTAGATCAATGCGTAGATAGTAAGTAATGCTGTTGTTATTTTTGCTGAACAAAAAAAAAATAATGCTGTTGTATTGTTCCCTTCCCATTAAAATGTTCAAACGTTTAAGCCTCCTCCATAAAACTTCATTTGAAAAAAAAAATATATACACATTCCTGATGTATTATATATGTTATGATCAACATATTTGTTGCGTGCAAATTAAGAGTCTAGGCTTTTTAATAATTTGAGTCAGAACATTTTCTTCAATAGCTCGTGTTACCGTTGCCCCTTATCGTTCAAACCTCCAATTGAAATACTTAAACTAAATTGATGACAATAGTTTACTTATCAATGAAGGAATTTGAAAAGTCAAGGTCGTCGAAAATTAAATCTCAGATACTCAATCTGTTTCTTTTCTGTGAGGTTGAAAGGAAGAATAAATGCTAACTCATTCGGAAGTCCCATAGTTCAATGTCGCAAGTTTAAAAATGCCGAATGTGTAATTTTTAAGACTGGATTTCATATCAACTGGCCATGATCGAAAGAGTAAAAAAAACGAGCAACTTGCTACACTGGTATTTGTGTTACCAAAATATAGCATCAAAATGTTGATCTCTCTCGCGCGTCATAGGTTGTAATCTCTTGCTTTCCTACGTACCTATCTAAAAGATTTTTCCATTAACAAATAGAGAGAGAATATTTCAGAGTGGGCTGGCAATTTGGAACGAATCAAACCAAAACTTTCATATGAATCATAAATAATTAATATATATATATATATATATATAGCATTCTACTATATACTATATATAATTTCTCTTTCCCTCTAACATCTAAAATCCAATATCTTCTACATGCATTTCCCTTCATCCACCCCGCTTGACCGTGACCTTGGGTTTACGTAGTAAGTACAGTTACAGCAACATATACTTCTTTTTCTATTGCTATTGTCTCCCAAGACAAATTAAACTCCAAGCAGCACGTAGTAGAGTATGGTTATAGGCAATGCAATAAGCATCCCAAATATAACCCTGCACAATTTGCAAAATCTCTTTTAGAATTTCTTTAATTTGATGCTTAAATTTAATGATCTAATACATATGGTTAGGAGCATAGATAAGTGTAGGAAAAAAAAAAAACTTACGCAGTGCTAAGTATATCTGCATGGAGATTGTATTCTTTGGCGAACACAAAGGGAACGATCCCTTGGGGAAGAGCTGCCTGCAATAATAAACGCCGTGTCATAAAAAACTAAAAATAACAACATTATTAATTAGTCTTTCTTTGGTTAATAGATAAAGGGAGTTTCATTTCACCTGGACAATTGCAACATGCAAAAGAACTCCACGGAGTCCGATGCCTATTGAGGTTGCAGCAATCACAGCTGGACCTGTCAAGAACCTAACAGCCATTGAAAATGCTGCCACAGATTTTCCACAGGCAATGATCTTCGGTTGTAATGCCATGAATAGACCTGCTTACAGTTAAATACATTATATATTAACAATTATTCCCATATAGGAGTAATTACCCAAAATTTTGTTGATATATAACATATTAACATACGAAATAGTACACATAAAGGAGACAAAAAATAAAAATAAAATAAAGGGCTCATTACAAGTACCTAGACTGAACATGGCCATTCCTAGACCAGCATCAGACAGTATTGAGATGGAACCTTTTACAATAGTTGGCATTTCAATGTGCCACCTGCATGCATGCACACAAGCAAACCATTGATTAAGGGACAGCAACAAGTAAACTTTTTTATTTTATTTTTATTTGAAATTCATGATGATATACCTAAATGATATGAGAGACCACGTGAGTCCCAAAAGACTGGAGTAAGTATTAGGATTTCTGATGAGTTTCCTCCAAACCATGATGAGAATGAGTCTTGTCATGACACTTGCAGGTGGCATCTGTTGGTTTTTGTTTGCATTGCCATCTTCCATGTCCACCTTCTTCTGGCAAGTGTATGGAGATCCACTTGTGGGAATTTTGGCTCCTTCATCCATTTCAGGCTCCCTCTCTCCACTCCCTCTACGACCAGGACTCATGTTCTCAATCAATTCGTGAACAGCTGCATTCAAAATCACACATTCAAAGTTAATGTCAATGCTTACAAAAAAAAAAAATCATGAGACCACCACATAGTAATGATCTTGATAATCTCTACATGATACATAATTAAGTTTTTTAATCACTGAAAAAAATAGTAAGACTCAATTATATATCCACATAAAGATTAATGTAATAATTTTTCCTATGCATCTGAAAATCAATACATCTAAGACTAAGGAGCAAAAGGCAAAAAGGGAATTCTGAACGCATGATATACGTTTGATATGTGATTACCTTTTGAGGCAACAGTTTCGTGTGGAACAGCCTTAGAAGGATCGACAGTTCCAAAGTCAGTAGAGGCAGCTCTATTAACTGCATGCCTCAAATTCCCCTCAGAAACTGGTGATGCACTTGAACTCCAAACAAACATGTGTAACTCCTTGTTAGGTGCTGCAGCACCACCGCCACCACTGCTATCTTTCTTCTTGGGGCCACCACCAGCACTCGTAGACCCTGAAAACATTGGATTCGGTGGAGGGTAATTAGAAGAAACCAAACCCCCATTAAACAACTCGCCACTCATGCTCCTCCCTCCTCTCTTCTTGTGCATCTTCAACATCTCCTCTTCAAAATTAGAAGTCCTTGGCGTTGCCCCTTTTGAAGACTGCAACGAGTAAACGTCACCAAGACCACCATTATTACTCTGGAAACTGTTTGTGTAGCCATGTTTTGGACTCGGTGCCTTGCTTGCAAACATGGCATAGAAATCCGTTTGGTTGAAACTCGAAGCTCTTGGGGTTGGTTCTCTTGATGACTGAACAGAATAGATCTCAACCCCAGTGAGGTTAGATGCTCTTGGTGTCATGGAAGTTAAATGAGACTTGTTGAATGAAGATATCATGGAAGAAGCTGCTGATCTTTTGACAACCACATGAAGTTTTCCATCTTCTCCTATCTCAGCATCTGTTTGAAGTGGCTCTCTACCATTCAGTGAGACAACATCTGAGTCAACCCTGAAGGAAGTTATGGAGCCTGCAGTCTCAGGGAACTGTTCTGTGATGAGGAGTTTTGCACCTCTATATTCAAACATGAACAGCATGAGGGTGTACCATATCACACTTTGCAACACCACAATTTGGACCATGAGGCTCCCTGAGAAGTCTCCATACATGGCCTTCAATAGAGGAATCCCCATGACAAGTGTGTTTGGAAGAGTTGAAAGTGAGAAGAGGGTGATTGTCCAGTCTAGGCTACCATGTTTTGTGAAGGTGTTCCATAGAAAGAGAGCACCCAAAATGACAACTTTTTGAAGACAATCAGCTGCTATGAAGTGGTAGTTCATAGCATAAGGGTCATTGGAGGAGATGAAGTGGAAAGAAAGAAGTGGAACTGCGAACACAGCAACGAAGCGGTTTATGCCAGAACATTGATCAGGTGTGAAAATTTTCCACCACCGAACTGAGCCGTATGCTAATATCATAGCAACGTAGAGGGGCACAATAGCCGCGAAAACATCATAAATATCCTTACCAGTGATCATGGTTAATGCAAGGTTTGTAGCTAGCTAGGTCAATGTAGATTGAAAGAAAGAGATAGCTAGGGAGAAAGAGAATTGTGAAAGGTTTTGTAGGGTAGCGGTTTAAGCTGGAAAAGAAGGAAACATGGCTGAGAAATAAAGGCAAAACTCTCACGATAAAGAATAGGCCAAAGAGGCTTAAACCTTCACCGTTAGTCCTCTCTTATAGACATGTCTCTAGCTAGGTTAATTAATTCTTTAACAAGGAAGCGAGTGACACCTGAATTATAATTAATTAATTATATGCGGTTTCTACTTTCGATAGCTTAGAAAACAAAAAGAGCTCACCTGCAGATTAAGAAAAAAAGAAAAGAAAAAAAGAAGAGCTCAAGTGGGTTAAATGTAGACAGAATAATAATAGGGTTGGATTTTCTATGAACTGTGTGTAATTTGATTTATAAGCCTAACTCGGCGCCATTGTAGTCGTTCATGCACATGTAAGTTAGGCAGTATTCAGTGATCTGCGGTGCGCAGAAAAGATATTTCTGCGAGACTATTATTTTTTTAATGGTGGTGAGATGTGAAGAAGATGCAAACATAAATGAGCTAGCTGACTCCGTTTTGCATATTACAATGACGCTAACGGTCAATTTCAATCACCCCGTGGTGCAAAAACAATACTCCGTACACAGCATGCATATGGTCTATACATTGATGCTTATCTGTTTTGTTTTGTTTTTTTTTTTTCCAGCAAAGTTCGTCTATGATCGACGATTCCATCTGTAATATATTGTTAGGGTTTGTTAATTTTTCAGTTGAGTAAGAAATTAAGAACATTTTTTTAGAGTTTTGTTACGATGGGTTTCTATTTATGCAACATATATCAATAACTATATATGTTAGAATTCTATTAATAACTTTGTGTATTGTGTACCAAATTCTCATTGTCACAAACGAGTAACGATATCTATTTAATGAAAATCTCGTAACAATAATATAAAATGGGATATAGATGAACTGCGTATCTACACGTACAATTCACAAACCATACATGTATTTGTACCCGTATTACGTATCTGAAAATGATGATCATCCGTAGAATAATTTTTTTAGTACACATGTGTGCTTAATTTTTATGTTATTTAAAATAAACAGACATCATATTTGTCACGGTTATGTTGACTGTGAATGCGAAATCGACTTTACAACATAAGTTTTCTTTAATTTATTAATGAATGAAACAATTTATCCAAGAGCAAAATTCTAATGATCGATTAATTCTTCGCGGGAAACGTTTGCTACACAAGAGAGAAGTTGTATTGTTTTTCGCTTATATATTGGGGCATTTCCAATCTAGAGATCCTTTTCAATTTAGATTTTTGACGCTTACTCAATCTTAAAACGTTAAAAGTTTATAATTTACAATCAAAATTTTACTTAATTTTATTTAAAAGGAATTTAAAAAAAATCAAAATGAAGCATGCATTGTGTCTTGAGCTTAAGATGTAGTTTGTCATTTTGTCCAGGTGCTGTTTTTTTTTTCTTGGTCCAATGCTTTTGTTTATGTTCAGGATATACTGCTCACCCATGGGACCGACACAACAACGAAAGGGACCTAAACTAATTTATTTTATTAAAAAAAATACATTAAGAGAGTCAACCGCACCACCTACCAGTGGCCAAGAACACTCCCGAGTCAATATTCCATTGTGCAAAGGAATTACATTATCTCTTCCTTAACTTTAACACACAACACAAACATTAATTCAGAAAGTAATAAAAAAAGGAAAAGATATATTTGATATTTTTTCCCCAAAATAATAAGAAAAGTATATGCAACAAACAAATCTTGAAAAATATTATTTTTTGAGTTTTGATGGTTGTTTGATATCTCTGAGTAAATCTCATTTTTATACTAAGTATGAAATAGGAGAAGAAAATATGTATGAGGAGATAAAAGAAAGTATGATAACTAATAGAGAAAAATAAATAAAAAAGTTTTAAAAAAATCTTAAGGGCATAAGTGAGATTGCTTGACATGAGTATTTTACATTAAAAAGTCAAATAAATTCCATCAAAATTCATATCAATAAGCAATTCATGGAAATGTGTATGTTTTTTAATAGCAAAACATTTTTTATAAGTTATAAAAAAAAACTTAATTGAATATCATCATTTTTTGTTGTTTTCTTTAAAAAAATCTTAAAAATCTTAATTGAATATTATAAGAATTATTTATACTATTTAAAATTTCTGATTAA
Source organism: Glycine tomentella (assembly GCA_007407185.1). NCBI lineage: Eukaryota > Viridiplantae > Streptophyta > Magnoliopsida > Fabales > Fabaceae > Glycine > Glycine tomentella. The sequence goes on along the minus strand of PYAF01001630.1, from coordinate 3,015,632 downwards.
ATATCACAATATTTTTCTTATTTTTTAAAAAAAAATCCTTTAAAATTGTAATCCAATACTCTCCCTAAATTACAACTCCTTTGTGTCGGTGGAAAGTTATTTACTAAAACTGAAATTGCAGTTTCTTTTGTCTAGCTATAGACACAATATCGAAATGAAAAATAGACGAGTCTCGTATTCAAACTATTAGGTTAGACAAACAGATTATATTAATTGTTTATAATAAATAAAAAAATGAATCGTTAAGTTAAGTTTAAACTTTCATTAAAAAAGGAAGAAGTTAAGTTTAAACTTTAAAGTATTCGTTCAGACCTATCACGAGACTTGGGCTGGAAATGAGAAAATATTAACGATAGTGTGAGTACTGGGCTTGGGCTGGACACGAATCAAAGGCATGCCATGCTTGGTGTACGATCAGTATTATTTTGGTCAAGTAGGGGCCGAAAAGATAGGATTGATTTTCCACATATCTCAAAAATTCAAAATACGCTCAAGCACACGAGCCAAGAAGAAGAAAAAGTTTATAACTTCAAATTTTATTTAAAGATAGTTTTATTTAAAATATTTCTTCTCATTTTTATTTTTTAAAGAAATTTTTTCATCATTTCTTTTAACGTCAAATAATCATATAATTCAACTAGTTACACTCTAAAAAGTACTTTTTTTTAAATAGTTCCAATTCAATAATTTTAGGCAAAAGAAATGTTGTCATCCTCAATCTTTTTCTCACTTCAAGTTAATATATATTTTCACCTTTTACATACACGTCATTTTCCTTTTTATATTGTATGTTATGGATATTTCCCAATTTACAATGGGAAACCAATATTTTCAAGATGTAAAAATGATTGGATCAAAGTGAATGTTATATTTTTCAACAAATATTTTTTTCCTATAAATAAGATTAAAAATCATATTACAACTCCCTATGTTTTTTAACAAAATTTTCAATTAGACCTATGAATTTTTTTTAATTGGGTCCCTATTTTTTAAATTGGATTCTCCTATCTAATTATCGTCATGAATTTTTTTTTACAAATACCTAATTAAAAGTATAGACAATAAATTAGTGAATCTAAAGTGTGGTGTAAAGACAACTGAATTAATTATAAGATGTTTTTGTAAAATTTTAACATCTACATGTTAATTCAACTAAGGTATTATTTCATAAACCTTTTACAATTGTTTTGTTCTACAAAAGGTTAAAATTATGAAAATAAAACTCTCAAAATTACAAAAAGTCCAAAATTAAAGCACCAATCCACGGTGTCTCTACCCTAAATTAAGTGTTTATGGTTAATCTATAGCACTATGTGCCTAACTTTTTTTTTCATTTTAAATATATATATATATATATATTAGAAGTTTTTTTTTTACATAAAAGATAATAGAAGTTAATGGATGGTTTATGAAAATAGTAATTTTATAAAGATAAAATAGTAATCATGGATGTAGTTATCCTGTTGGAATAAAATGAGTATAAAAACATATACACCGAAACATTCAACTATCTTTATATATATAGTTATTGAATAATACAAACAAACAGGAGAATCCAATTAAAAAAATTTAGGGACCCAATTAAAAAAAGGTTAAAAAACCTAATTGCAATTTTAATAAAATTATAAAGATCCGCCGATCAATTTATTAAAAAAAAAAAATACTTAAACAAAGAGCCCGATATCCACTTAATTTTGATGCAAGCATGCAGCAATAGACTATCCTTTATCTATCCACTCTCATTCTTTCCTCGTTTCTACTCTGCTATATGTCTCCTTGTATTATCCTAGCTAACATAGTTAATGCCACTCCTTGTGGTATTTACTATATCCAACTTCCGTTCCTTCAAAACACCCTTTTCACTCTCAATACTCTTCTAACCAACTTATTAATTCCTTCTGCAAAAATGTTTGAACTTTTTTTGATAAATAATTTTATTAATTCTGTACTTAAATTTTTTTACTTTTTATTTTTATTAATGTAATGTAAAGTTACGATGACCAACAGTAACAATTCAATGTAGTGTTACAAATCATATTTAATAAATATTTTTAAACATATAAATCATATATTTGCAATTATGATAAATAAATCATATTGTAAAAAAAGTTATTTTTAATTATTAATAATTTATTTTAGAAATATATTGAAATTTAATTTAGAAATAAAAATAAAAATGATGAATTGAAAGATATAAGATGCTAAGAAAAAAATTCTTAAAAATACGTTCGTTGAAGAAAAGTTTCTAAAAACGTTACTGTTAAAATAATACTCATAAAAACGCTTTCACTAAAACATATTTCTTAAAAATGTTTGCATTGAAGATTATATATTCTAGTTTATAGGACAAGTGTCAATCTTATCTTTTGTGGATAAACGAAAACGGAAAGAAACAACAATAAAAGAAACCCAGGAAAAATTAAGCTCTATAATGACTTAATAAGCTACAATACCACAGCTAGAAGCCTAGAAACTGAAAAGGTTTCCCAATTTAGCAAAAAGACTTATTAAAATATAGATGGAATTTAAAGACTAATTAAAAAGAAACTAAAGAAAGTGAAAGTCGTCTATTTACAAAAATTTAATAATTAAACCGTAGCTTCTCTTGATATTAAAACGGGACAACCCATGCATCCACACAATAAAAGTTTGAGATTATCAAGCAAGGTATATCCAGTGAGGCAAGTGAACATATATTGTTGAGTAATGCAGACTTCTCATCTTCCTGTCTTCCAACAATTTCTCTATTCATTCCTAATAATTATTCCTTTACTCGGTGTGTTGTGTTGATGGGGCTAAATGCTCCGAACAAAAAATGCACATATTAGTATTTTAAGTATGGATGTATCTATCTAAAGTGTATGATTGAATTAGTCAAATTAATATAATTTCTAAAAAAGAATGTAGTTTGTCGTTGACCTTTCCCAATACATGAAAATGGAATGAACGCGGAGAGAAACCGTGGCTGCAGCTGAACTGGACCACTGTTACCTCCCACTTCTGTTTTTTTTCCTCTAAGTTTATTTTTATTTTTTTGTTGCTGACCTTAATATGAATCTATAAAATGAGCTAGCAAACTAAGTACTAGTAGACCTTCTTTATAATTGGGTCCTGGGGCTTTGAATTCTCTTCCCACGTGCTTGGGCTGAACTATAAATTCCATTTGGGCATTATGGTCATTTACTCTGCCTGTATTTTAATGTTGTGTTTCTTTCATAGAATAAAAACATTATTTTTAAGAAAGTGAACTTAAAAATATCATATTTAATATAAGTTTTAAAAATATTTCAATTATTGTTGTTGTTAAAAATAAAAATATTTTTATTTATCTCATTCTTATAAAAATGGGAGTTTTTTTTATGGACAAAAGAAATACCTTAAAATAAATATAATTTCTAAAAAAAGAATGAATTTCCCAAAACATTAGCTCTCTGCACGGTCAACAGATTGGTTAATGATTGCACGAAAACGTTGAAGGTTGAACACATTATTGTTGTTGACATTAAAACAATCATCGTAAATGTCAACCAAACTTTTGTGATGTTTAATGAAGTTTTGTAAGTTGGGCTCACGCCCTCACCAGCAGCCCAGGCTCTGCCCGAGTACTACCTAGTTAGATGCCATTTTGTTGACAAAAAAGAAAAGTTAGATGCCATCTCCCCTTTCTCAAGTCTCAATTATTACAGTACTTATTAGTGTTTTTTTTAGTTAAATGGGAAATAATGTGCATGTGCGCATGAAAGCATATTAATTATTAGCATAATATAGAAATATTATCATAGAATCAATTCCTAACAAATATCAACTCTCCAGATCAGATTAAATCAAATCAAGTGCATATTACTTTCTCTGGTGTTAATTTACATATTTTAAATTCAGCAAGAAAAATTGTTTATATTTTATTCCCATCTGCGTTGAATTAGAGTGACAAAGAGATTCGAACGTGATTTTTTTAGGGTAAGCACCATGATAATGTTTCTATTCCTCGTTGTCGTGGCTTACCAAATTAGGCATTGACCTAACACAAGGAATCAAATTGAGTAATCTTTGTTACTTTATTTCTTCTTTATTGAAACTATATGCATTGCTTTTTTCATCGTATTGGGAATCCACGCTAAAATTCAAAATTAAAGTTCCATTTAGTTGCAATTTGCTTTTTACCCGTTGCCATCAAAGATAGATTGTCAACCATAAACAAGAGAACAAAATGGAAAAGGTAAAGGGAGAAACTTCCGAGGCAATCACTATAATTTTATATAGTACTGTACTGTATTTTAGTAGTGGAATGCACTCGGTGGCATATATACGTTAGCTAATAGCAAAGTCTATGGAAGTCAACAAAAAATAACCTCTTAACTTTTGAAGGAACAATCTTGTTTCTCATAAAACTTGAAAAGCCAAATTCAGGAAATAGTATAACCCAAAGTGATTTATTGCAGTGCTCTAATAACTAACAAGTTTGCATTGATTTCCTTTCTGTGTGCTAGGCAGGATATCAAAGTCAAAACCCATCACCAATGTCATATTAATAAAAAATGAAGTTGTTGTCAATATTAATACAGTATAGTTAATGCATGAGTGCGCTTGAAAATGACAGGATTCTACATACAAGTATAGAAATAAATTGGCCTTTACATAAGTTAATGGTACATTTGAGAAGGAGGAGAAAAAGAAGAAGAAATATAAATAACATGCATTTTCTCATATTTGATTAAAAAAAACAAAAAAAAATTTGCTTAAAACCAAAAATTAAAAAAAAAATTTCTTCTTTAATTTAAATTTCATTTTTTTCTTTCCCGTTATCTTTCCAATTGTTTCAACTTTCAAGCACAGTGTAAAGTTAACAAATACTAGTATAATTTATGTATTACAATCTTAAAAAGATCGTTCACACAATCATATATTTTAAATTAAATAAAATAAGAAAGAAGAAAAAGGGAGTCAACTGATGAGGAAGGGAAACATAGTTGATCGGTTAAGGAAAGTAGGAAACTAGTTAGTACATTACAGTACATGGAAATGCAATTGCGTTGACCACGTTGGTTACTTGGGTTGGGGAAATACTTGAAGACAGTGAACGCGTTATGAAATGCGGTAGGGTTCACAAAATCATCAAGGAAGAGAAATTAATTAATGAACGAATAAACATGGAGATACGAGACTATGAGTTGGTGCATTGCCTTATTGCGGTGTGATGATGTATTTTCATTTTAATTTAATTTTGTATGGTAAAGACTTTGTTTTAGTTGGTTTGGCACTTTCTCTGGGGCTTCGTACCAAGAAGTGGTGGGACCCACCACCAACTCCTCCTTTGGACCTTTACAGTAAGTAAACATTGTTTTTGTCGCGGCGGGCCTTTTTTGTATTGAAATAAATATTTGCAGAATAAAAAAAAGTGATTTCGTAAACAACATTATTCTGGCCATTACATGAAAAAAAAAAAAAAGCAGAAAAGAAAGTAAAGTCCAAACAATATCTATGCTTGGATTGACGAAGCTTGGTTGACTTTCTCACCCTTTTATAACCTCCTCTTCCTCCCTATAGTTTCTCCCATCCACACCAAAAAAACACAAGACACCAAACAAAGTTTGAGTTTCTCTCTATTCTAACGTTGTTGAATGGCACTAGATCTGGCAAAGATAAGGATGGAAGAGAATATGGCGATTCAAGAAGCAGCTTCCGCTGGGTTGAAGAGTATGGAGCATCTGATTCGCGTCCTTTCTTCTCAAATCCCTTCTTCTTCTGCTTCTGCTTCGTCGTCTTCTTCTAACGCACACCACCACCGTTTTAATCTCAACCACCTTGACTGCGCGGAAATCACCGACTTCACTGTCTCCAAGTTCAAACAAGTCATCCACTTGTTGAATCGTACCGGCCACGCTCGCTTTCGTCGCGCACCTTCTCACCCTTCTCCTTCAATTTCTCCCTCTCAACCTCAACCTCAACCTCAGCCACAACCACAGACGCTGACTCTTGATTTTGCAAAACCTGTTATAGTAAAGTCAAATCCCAACCCTAACCCTTCTACCGATTTGTCGGTTTCTCAATATTCTAAGACCAAGGACACAACCACCTTTAGTATATCCCCTCCCATGTCCACCACCACCTCTTCCTTCATGTCATCCATCACCGCCGACGGCAGCGTCTCCGACGGAAAGATCGGCCCCGCCATCCTCGCCGCCGGCAAGCCTCCTCTCTCCTCATCCCATCGGAAAAGGTGTCACGACGCCACTCTCTCCGCCGGAAAAGCCTCTTCCTCCGCTCACTGCCATTGCTCCAAGAGAAGGTAAAAATTATAAATTAAATTTTTTAGATCTATTACTTTAACAAGGTAGCACTTCTCAACAATAAATAATAATAAAAAAATTAATGAATTTTTTCGTTTTTTTTTTTTTTTAAATAGGAAATCTCGTGTGAAACGAATGATACGTGTGCCGGCGATAAGTTCGAAGATTGCCGATATCCCAGCGGACGAGTACTCGTGGAGAAAGTATGGTCAAAAACCAATCAAGGGATCACCTTACCCACGGTATGTATTGTACTCTTACCCTTCTGTCATATTGAATCCGTCAAAGTCAAACATTAATCTCGACGCCTTTCAACTTTGGAACCGTCGCATGATATTTGTTTCTTCCCACAAATCTTAATATTTTAACATTCATCAGAGATTAATTAATTAATTATTACGTCTTTTTTGTTATTTGCAGAGGGTATTACAAGTGCAGTAGCGTGAGAGGGTGTCCGGCGAGGAAGCACGTGGAGCGAGCCCAGGATGACCCCAACATGCTCATCGTTACCTACGAGGGAGAGCACCGTCATCCGCAACCGCGTCTGCCGGAAACTTCTGCCGACGCCGCCGCGGATTTTGTCTCTCAGCCTGTTTAAGCGGCGGAGGAGATCGGAAAAGCACACCGACAGAGATGAGTATTTTGCAATTAACGGGGGGAAGTTATAACAGTGGGAGAAAAAGAAGGGAACTTCTGGCAAGGGAGGGAAAGAAAAGAAAAAGAAGCAAAGTCCACTTTTGCTTTGTTGTGGACCAAAAGAGTCGTCTACTAGATGGATAAGGACTTTTCTGTAAATTTGACAAAAAATTATGAAATACTATACTTAGCATGTTTTTTTGTTCTCTTTTTTTCAATTTAATAGACATATTCATTCACTCTCTACCAATGAAAAAACTATTTTAATTTTTATAAAATTCGACAAATAAATTATATTGAATGATTTAAGTATAAACCTTTACAGTACACTGACTGGAATTTTTTTTTTTTTCTGAGACAATGGCATGAAATTAGTTGGATTTTGGGCCACCCACCTATTTATTTTTGTGTTGGTTGGATTTAAATATTACTATTAAGAAATTGGGGAGATCTGATATAATATAATCCAAGTTGAAAGAAAAGAATAAGATTCCATGGGCACAAGTGACAAGGGTTGAAAAGAAGGGATGGGGATGAAACAAAAAGTCAAAGGTGAAGTGCAAAGTGGGACAGGTACCGCGGGTCCCGCGCCAGCTGATTCCAATCTTTGCGGTTCTATTATTTTATCATAAAATCACCCCCTTCACTTTGTCAATTACTTCTGCTTTCCTACATTTCAAGATATTTTTATTTAGGAAAAATAAAATAAAACATTTATCCTCCTTCCGTTTCGTAGATTCAGAAATATTATGTGTGAAAAATCTTGATTGTGTAATTTTATTAGTTAAACCACTACATATTAAAAAAATATACTCTAATCGAATAAAAACATATAAATAAATTAAAATAATACATTTAGATACTATAAATTAGCAGTAAAAAAATATACTATAAATTAAAATACAAAATTTTATAAAAAAAATTAAAATATACAATTTGAAGAATACATAATTAAGAAAAGAAGACTTCTACTCTTTACACTTTTAATTATACATTTCTTTGGAATGTGTACTTTTTGTTAGTTAAAAATTTTCAAGAAGACACTTTTTAATATATTTGGTTGAATTTACAGCTAAAATTTATTAGAAATTATAAAATTTTATGGTTAAAAAATCTATTTGTATACGATTAGAAGAAGTAAAAAATTCAAGTGAATTACGATTTACGACCACAAATACCATCGTCCCACGTCCTACAACACTATTCACGTGTCGCTGCCACACTTCAAATTAACTTCAAAGTTTGAAGTCTTCAACACATTCAAAAACACATTTGTATCGAATGACCAGTCTTCTGGTCCCTCTTAAAACTCTAGAAACTTTAATTTGGGATCAACATTCAACATCAACTTGCTTCGAATCTACATTACCTTTTGGAAATGCATATCATAATATCATATCATATGCATGTACTTATAATTCAAGAGTAAAACGTGTTTTTTGTTTTCATAAATATTTTTCTGTTTAATTTCATTTTTAGACATTTATTTCTCTAAATTTTTAAGATAATTCTGATGTACTATTTATAATGACATGATATGTATTTAATCTTAATAAATTATATGGTGCTGTAAAATATTTGCTAACTTAATATGATTAGATACACGATACAACGCTATATTAAATAGTGACAAGCTAAAAAATCAAGACTAAAATAAATTAAAGAAATAAAATAAAATCATATTTATAAGAACAAAAAAAACATTTAAGATTAATTTTAAATATTCAGCTTTTGCTTGCGAATAATAATAATTTTTTATAAGTGGAAATTATTCTAGCCAAAAAACATTATAATAAGAATTTGTTTTTTTACCATTTTTTATCATTTGAAAAAGAATTTGACATTTTCATTAACTAGATGCTTACATTACTGAAACGTAGTTGGCGTAGAAATAAATAATACAAGGAATTCATATGATACAAATAAGGAAAATTAATTTGTTTTATGTTTTGTTATAATATGTAGTTTTCTTATCAATATGATGTAGCATAATGGTAGATAATTATGTTACTTATGACCAGAGCTTAATCCCCTGAATAGTGAATATATAATGGTAGATAATCAAAGACGGAGTCACATACATGAGAAGAGGGGTAAGTGCTCATCCTTAAAATTTGAGATAAAATTATTAAAATACCATTCTCTTTACATTTTTTCGCAAAAATTAACCCTAGTCGTCGTGTGAGAAGGGGGGCACAGACGCACAGTGCATCTGTTTGGACCATTTTCCTTACCTCTCTGACTCTCTCCTTCTCTTGTTCTCCATCTTAGATTCTCAGTCACTCACGCAACTGCTTCTCCGACGATCGGCGTCATCGTGGGCTGACCTCCATCACGGCTAGAGGGGTCCTCGGAAGCATAACTCGCGCGTTCTCCATTGACGGAAGAAACAAATACCCTTTTAACTCGAAATCTTCTTCGTTGATTTGTTAGGAACTTCGCTTAATCGCTTTCATGGTTCGAAATATTGGTTGTCCTTGTCCACTTTCGTATTTGAGTTATGTTATGAGTTGGGTATACAAGATTGGCATAGAATGGAATTCCAAGTGTTTGAGGATTTTTGGTTCACTTTCTGCACAAATTAGTAGGTTATTGTGTGATTTTTCTACTTGAGGAATGAGATCTATGAATTGCATGTTGTGCTTCTTGTTCTCGATTTCTCATTATGTGGTTACCTCCTTTTTCTTCCCTGAAAGTTTGATTTTGTTGCCACGAGCTGTTTTGATTGCATGAATTTGGATTGCCGTATATGGAAATGTAAATTTGTAAGGACTTGGTTTGTTTGTTGGAGCAATCAATAGCTTAATTTGTGAATTTTTATACTTCAGAAATATGAGAAGAGAAGTTCTTATTATCTTTTTTTTTTTTTTTTACATCAAGAAGTTCTTATTATCTAGCTACCTCCTTTTTGGATGTTAATATTGATATGTATGATTTTTCAATGAAAAACCACAAAACTTGTAACTTTTTTAATTAGTTTTGTGTGCTTTTTTTGGAATTGTCTTTATCTACAAGGTTAGGTCCTTGTTTAGTTTGTTTTTCGTTCAAAACATCTACACTTATTGTTTCTAATTTTCATGAGAGTATAAAATTAAACCTTCAATTGTTGCTTTGTTTGAGGGTCATGCAGGTTCAAATGCTGGAAGGTGAGTGAGTTTTAAAGTTTGATTGTAGGTATTTTGAATTAGGAGAACATTTTTAGAGTTAACTGTTTCACTTCTTGGTTATCCAATTGTTAGTGAAATGGTGTTTTTCACTATAATTGGTACATGATAAACTCCCATCATTTGTTTCATGTGAGAAATTGATATGTTTTGTTTATTTGTTTCCTTCTTTTACTTTCTTTCAGTCTATGTTTTCTTCCTTTTGTACTTTTTGTTCCAGAAATTGGTGTGGCTAATATATGATGTCAAATAATTCTCTGTAATTGTTCAAATACTGAGATAATATTTTGGAGTTTGGCCATTATTTTTTGGGTATATATTGATTCATTTTTGTCATTTGTCATTTTTTAGGATGGAAATATATTTAGGTTCTTTTTTTACAAAATCAAGTGGTAGTAGTGCTAAATGTTCTCGATCTGAATCTTCATCTATTGATTTATTTGAAGATAAACAAAATGAGTGTTCAAGAAAGGGAAATGATTTATGTTCCTAAATCCGGGTAAAAGAGTTCCTATTATGAGATCTGCAAAGAGTACTCAAGAAAGGAAAATGATTCGAAGAATTTATCTAACGAATGTTTCTTGTCAACCAAAACTTGACAACTTTCCTCAATTCTTAATTGGGGGTAAAATGAGTAGATTTAATCCTCAATTGTACAATGAGTTTGAAACTTGATTGGAGTATAGTGAATCAAAAGATTTTGTATTTTGCTTGCATTGTTATTTATTTAATTGTGAGCATGGTGATAGAAGGGGTGGTCGTGATTCATTTGCGGGAGAAGGATTTAGTAATTGGAAGGACAAACAACAACTTCTTAAACATATTGGAAAAGTTGGAAGCATTCATAAGTTGTGCTTCAGTGCTGCCAAAGATTTGATGAATCAAAATCAACATATTGACATTGTTGTATCTGGTTTTTCTGACAAAGCCAAATAGGATTATCGTATTCGTTTGAATGGCACTATTCGATGTATTTGGTATCTCATACGACAAGGTTTGGCTTTTCAGGGACATGATGAGACAAATGCTTCAATGAATCAGGAAAATTTTGTGGAGCTTGTAAAATTCCTTTGTGAAAGCAATGAGGAGGTAAATAATGTATCTTTGAATAATGTTCCAGAGAATCTCAAAACGGTAGCTTCCTCAATTCAGAAAGATATTACTAATGTTGCTGCTAGTTTATTTACCAGAGCTATTATTTCAGATATTAGGGATAATTTCTTCTTTATACTAGTTGATGAAGCTTTTGATATATCAATTAAAGAACAGATGACCATTGTTTTAAGATATGTGAATTGCAACGGTGACATTATTGAGCGTTTTCTTGGTCTTGTTCATGTTTCAGATACTACAACTAGTTCAGTTAAAGAAACGATTGGGTTAATTTTTGCCAAGAAAGGCTTGAGCTTAACAAAGATTCCTGGTCAAGGTTATGATGGCGCAAGCAATATGCTTGGTCAATTCAGTGGTATGAAAAACTTGATTTTAGTTGAAAATAATTATGCTTACTATGTTCACTGCTTTGTACATCAACTTCAGTTAGCTCTAGTGGCTTGTGCAAAAAAGGTTTACGCATTGACTAACTTCTTTAATTTTATACGTGGTGTGTAATGCTGTTGATGTTTCTTGCAAAAGAGCAGATATTTTGAGAGAAAAGTGAAAAGTAATTTGATGAAATAGTCAAAAGTATTGTAAGCGATGATGTTCAATCAGGGAGAGACTTGAATCAAGAAATGAGTTTGTCACAACCAAGAGACACACGTTGGAGCTCACATTACGTATCATTGGTAAGTTTGTGTACATTGTTTGATCATGTGCTTGATGTGCTAGAAATTATAAAAGACGATACAACCCTTATGCATGCAAAAAGGTCTGAAGCCTCTGGCCTTATGATGCGTATGCAAACTTTTGAATTTGTATTACTTTTGAACCTCATGATCAAGGTTTTAGCAATAACGAATGAGTTGTCACAAACATTTCAAAGAAAAGATCAAGATATTGTGAATGCTATGACTCTTGTAAAAATTTCAAAGGTATTATTACAAAAGACGAAAGATAATGGGTGAAATAATCTATTTCAGAAGACTTCCAAATTTTATATAAAACATGATATAGATATTCCTGATATGAAAAGTGTACTTGCATTACAAGGGAGAACAAAACGTAAAGGACCAGTCACTCATCTGCATCACTTTAAGGTTGACATATTTTATACAGTGATAGATACTCAACTTCAAGAGTTGAATGACCATTTCAGTGAAGTTAGTTCAAATTTGTTGGAATGCATGACATGTTTAAATCCGTGCAACTCTTTCTCGGCATTTGACAAGAATAAGTTGTGTGAATTTGCTGGCTTTTGTCCTTTAGACTTTGATTTGAATGATTTTTTCATGCTTGAATATCAGCTTGATACGTATATTGTTGATATGCAATGTGAACCTGATTTTTTGAATTTGCAAGGAATAGCTGATCTTGGCAAGAGGATGGTTGAAAAAAAAATATATTGTGTATCCTTTGGTTTATTTACTTCTAAAGTTAACAATAACTTTGCTTGTAGCAACTGCACTTGTGGAAAGAACATTTTCAACTATGAAATACATCAAGACTGCACTTCGTAATTGGATAGGGGTGAATGGATCAATGATTGTTTAGTGTCTTATATTAAAAAGATGTATTTGAAAGCATTGATAATAAAACAATTATGATGAAATTCCAAAAAAATAAGGCCTAGAAGGATGACATTGTAATTATTTTTTTGTAATATACTTTTGTTATTAAAATATATGTATTTGAACTTACTGAGTGCTCACCCTTCGTTAATTTATGGGATTCGTCACTATAGATGATTGTGTTCCTTACGATCAGATAATACTACGCTTATAAATTGTGCATGCGTTAGTGTGAATATTATTATTGTAGTACTTGAAAAAACATATTTTGTAAGGGTGTTCATGGATTGTGTCGAGTTGAATTTGATTAAATCCGTTATTCAATTTGATAACAAAAATTTAGGTTGGATTTGTGAATTTTTTTTATATACCTGACCCAACCCAATCCAATTATAAATGGGTTGAGTCAGGTTACATTAATTGGATCTTATTATTTTAAAAAATATTTTGTAAAATTTAAACTTTTTAGAATAATAATGTTTTTTCCTAAAACTTTATAAATATATAATGACTAAATACACTCAAAAGACATCAAATTGTAACAATATTTGACTAAATATTTAATTTTTTCAATGTTAATATAATATTTTATTTATATAAAAATAAAGTATTATATTAACATCAGAAAACATAAAACAAAATCAAATCAGAAATAAAAATAGCAATTTGAAAAAGAAAAAATATCATAGATGATTTAATTTAATAATTTAATAAACTATATAAATTAAAAATTAATGTGTCTTACATTTAATAATTTATTTATATATAATAAAATATTAATCATATGATATGATTTGGATCGAATTGAATTGAGTTTAAAAAATTAAAATTTATTACTTAATTTGTATATGATTAAATTTTAATTGAATGAGATCAAATTTGATCCGAATATTTAAAAATTTCATCCAACAGGTCAACTAGGATCATGATTGACCCGAATTTTTCTGTACCCTTATATTTTGTTGTAGTTTTTTTCTTTTTCAATTTTGGGGCAAAGCCGCACCAGTTCTTTTCTTTGGGTATTTGATTATTGTGTTTTGTTTTTTCGCGCTGGTCCAGAGCTTATAGGGCTATACATGTGGATTTGGATGGATAAATTAAAGTGGCAGCACAGCCAGCCCACATTTATATAAAAGGACAACGCGAACACTTACATATGTTTGACCCTAAAAAAAAGAGACGATAGTCACGTATTTAAATCTGAAGTGGATTTTAGAAAACTTTGTTTTCATTTGTTTCGTGGTTGATTTTTCTTTACAAAATATATTTTTGGTGTCTTAAAATATATTAAAATTCAGATTTAATCCTTATAAAATTTATTTCATTTTTAGTCTGTATATTTACCAGAAGAAGTAGTGCAAATTAGTGTTTTTTTTAGGGAATTTAAGTGTTTTTATAAGAATTAAAAATACTTGTTTCTATAAAATATTAAAAATTTATATTAATTTTTATAGAGACTAAAATTAATTTTTGAGATATTTTAAGATATCAAAAATATATTTTTGTATTTTTTTAATTAGTTCAGTTTAATTTGGCATTATCTAGTATTTTCCTTTCGATCATTAATTACCAATAAAAAAATTGAAGGGTAATCAAATTAGAAAGTTAAGCAATCAAATGTATCATATTCACTCTTATATTATAATAAGAGAAATGTTGATAACATTATCTTTAACACACTATTTAAATGCACCATCTATTATTAATTAAAATTTTATCAATAAGCTATTTTTAAATAACCTGTGTATTGCTAT